>CAXHWN010001226.1:0-18182 GCA_964020975.1 Hermodice carunculata
CGATTTCATATTTGTATTCCTCATGAAAAGACGTTTCCAACGAATATCAACATTTTTTTTCTTCTTAATTTGTTCTTTATTGATTTTTCATACAAATTACATTACAATTATGGGCATAAAATGAAGAGAATTCACACACCATATAGATACATTACAGCATGTGTGATTGACAAAATTTTACATATATTTTGGCAATCAAAGATCATGTAACAGAGTGTACATATATAAATTTAGCTACACCTGAATCTACAAAAGAACACAGACAGTCCTGTCAATGTATAAAATAATCTAATCAAACCGAGTTCACAATACTGGACCACCTGCTCACAAATAGTTCCTGTTTACCTTGACAGTATAAAATGTGTTCCTCAGTTACTATTTTATATTTCAAAAAATTCAAAAATGTTACAAATGAAATATTTTGTTTTTTACATAATTCTCGATGAATGAAAAATTTAGCCAACAGGAGACAGTTATTTAGAGAGTACTTACTTGGTGAAAAGAAATAACCAAAAATAACTAATTCTGCTGACAGTGATATTGTATTAAGTGGATGAATGATATTCCACCAATCTTGGAAACTAGTCCAAAATTCCTGAATTTTATGACAATCCCAAAAACGATGAATAATTGTGTCCTTATTGGAACAGTGATCACATGACTCAGAATCCACTAAGCCCATCTTAAACAACCTTGAATTGTGTACCACGAAACCATGTAGCAGAGAAAATTGGAATGCTTGAATCTTACTTTCCACAGTGCTTTTATATGAAAGACTGAAAATTTTGTGCCATTCTGAAGATTTGAAATTTAACTTTTCTTGCCATGTATTTATACAAGTAGGTAAGTCTTTCATGATAAAATCTATTAGACTCCAGTAAAACTCTTTGCAACCAATCTCACTGACTAATTTCAATTTACCTTTTATTCTAAAGATAGGAACATCTGATGGTCTTGTGTTTCTAATTCTATTGTTAGATAATATATGTTTCCAATGACCAGGTATTGACAGCCGCAATGCTAAATATTCCAAAAAATTTGTTCTTAAATTATATTTTCTATACAACTCATCTTCAGTTAAAAATGTCCCATCAGTATTAATGATATCACCAATGAATTTGATTCCCAGTCTGTACCAGTGTTTATAAAACACAGTTTTCTTCTCTATAATCATGAAAGGATTAAACCATAGAAATTCATTGCATATATCTTGAACAGTTATTGGTTCAAAAATACTTTGATAGTTCTTCCAGGCATCAAGTACGTCCATATAAAAGAGAGGTAAAGCTTTAAGATTGATTGTATGTATATGACACCTACTTAGGAATAAATCTTTAATCTCAATATCAGGCACAAAATGTTGTAACACAGCTTTCCATTTAGCGTTATTATCACTGAACAGACGTTTAACCCAATTCAGCTTAAGAGCTGCAACTTGAGTACGAAAATGTTATAATTTAAGTCCACCTTTAGGAATACTTTGATGCATAACTTTGTTTTTAACTTTAGGCACAGATTTTTTCCAAGTAAATTGGTAGATATTTGCTTGAACAGTTTTAAACACGTTTTCATTAACGTGTATTACCGAAGCTGGATAAAGTAATTTGGAAACTGCAAGACTTCTTAAAACTACATTTTTACCAATCAGGGACAGATCTCGTGTAGTCCATACTTTCAGGATTTCTTTAAAAGAATGTATCTTCCCATTAAAATTTGCTTGAGTCATGACTTCCTCCTCCTCATCAAAAATAATACCGAGGGTAGTGAATGGCCCGTTGTGCCAGAAAACTGGTAAATCCCAGTCTTCATCAAATTTATGAACCCCTAACCAGCAGACAATTGTTTTCTCTAAATTAAACTTTAATCCAGACCATCTTTTGAAGTCATCGAAAACAGTAAATAAGAGTTTAGCAGATAGCTGGTTTGCTACAAAACATGTTGTATCATCAGCCAGTTGACTGATTTTGACTTCACTGTCTCCAAATTTTAAACCAGTAATATTTTCATTTGTTCTTATCATGATTGCTAAGGGTTCTACCGCAAGAATAAACAAAAATGGAGCAAGGGGACAACCCTGTCTGACACCCCTGAACAAAGGAAAGAACTCGGAAGTATTCCCATTATTGATTACACAACTAGATACTTCAGAGTTAATAATATGCACCCATTTGCAGAATTCATTACCAAATCCAAAAGAGTTGAGAACTCAATAAATATACGACCACTCTATGGTGTCAAAAGCCTTCTCAAAATCGATCAAGAGAAGAAGACCACTTAAATCATGAGTTTTATAATACTGAATTATATCGGCTATAAGCCTAATGTTTTCACCAATGAATCTTCCTGTTATATAGCCAGTCTGGTCCTCATTTATTAGATATGGTAAAACCTTTTGAAGGCGTAAGGTTAATACCTTAGTAATGATTTTATAATCTATGTTTAATAAGGACAGTGGTCTCCAGTTCTTCAAATGTATGCGAGGGTTATCCTTTTTGGGGATAAGAGAAATGATACCTCTACGTTGATCTATTGACAGTTTTCCTGTTTGATAAGCATACTCTAAACTATCAAACACTAAGTGCTGAATGTCTGGCCAGAAAAATTTGTAAAATTCAGCTGGGAGTCCGTCTGAACCTGGACTTTTCCCATTTTTGAATAAAGAGAGGGCTATAGAGCATTCGTCTAAGAGATCATACTATCACATTTTATTTTATCTTCCAGTTTCAATTTAGGCATAGCAGGATTATTCAGTAATGAGTTTATTTTATCTTCTAAAAGTAATTCATCCCAATCTAATTGATTTGATGTATATAACTTCTTATAAAATATTTTTCCTCTTCCAAAATATCAGTTGCGTTAGTTATTTCTATGTTATTTTGTTTGGACAGTTTTGTAATACATTTATTTTTATAATTTCGCTTTTCTAATCCCAAAAACTATTTTGTATTTTTCCCCTAATTCTGTCCACCTTGCACGGGAACGTAACATGATACCCTTAGTTTGTTTATCATTAATTTCTGATAATTCTTTTTCAATTTCCAAAAGCCGATTTTTTTCATCTTCTGTTAATAAAGTTTTACAAGATAAGTCTTCTAACTCCTTTTGCAATTTGATTTCCTTTCTTCTACAACCAAAAGATGTATATTTGAGTGTTTTATACTCATTCCCCTAATTTCACATTTTACTGAATCCCATAAAAGGGCTTTGTCCAAAATATCAGTGTACTTATTTTTACAATCATTAATAATGTCTTTTACTTTTTGCACATAGTCTGAATCTCTTAATAATGAAGTATTGAATTTCCAGAAGCCAGGTCCACGTTTTTCAAATAAGTCACCCTGCATATAAAGAGATATGAGACTATGGTCAGTCTTAATAGATGGCTTAATTTTGTCACACATAACAAAAGGAGAGAGAAATGAGGAAATTAGCCAGTAGTCCAGTCTACACTGAACCAGGGGATTCCTTTGGTGCCACGTGAACCTGAAAAGATCAGGATTCCTGTGTCGCCAGATATCTATTAAATCTAGTTCTTCAAATAATAAGTCCTTAATTGCCTGCATATACCTAGTTGTAGGTGCAAAAGTGCCACCCCCTTTTCCAGTGCAGAGTCTAGAACGGTATTAAAATCCCCTCCCATAACGATATTTTCTCCAGAGAATTCTGATAGGTTTTCGTACAAATTATTCAAAAATTCTATTTGATCATTCTCATGATTTTTTGTGGGAGCATATACATTTACAAGAATAAACCTTACTTCATCTATCAAGATGTCTAGCATTATAAACCTTCCATTACCATCACTGACCTCCCGTTGTACTAAAAAATCTTTGTTGTTTGGGATCAGAATAGCAACACCTCTGCTGGTGCCATGAGAATAAAAGATTTTTGCTCCCCACTCATTTCTCCATATGTTCTCGACTTCCGATGTGCTATGTGTTTCTTGAAGAAAACATATACCACTATGGAATTTCCTCAACCAGTGAAATATTGACCTTCGTTTAAAGGTGTCAGCCAGGCCCCTCACATTAAGTGAAGAAAGTTTTAAGTTAAATGCCATTACATGTGTGTATTATTATTATATTCAGTATACATTGATACCTTGTTGCATGACCTGAAACATTGGTTCCATATAACAACCGAAATTTTGTACACCTGTACTGTACTACAACAACAAAGATAGCAAGACTGCCTATGTACATAAATTTACACATGAAAGAAAAATTGCCTCTGAAACAGCTGTAGTATCTGATGTAATGTTTTACTATATTTGCCCCTGAGCATAAGAAATATAACACCACCAAAATTGCCCGCAACACAATAAAGAACAGAAACATAAATGCTTTGTGCCTAGGTCAACTCTCTTGAACCAGCACCTGGTTATGACCATCTCATAACACAATATTAGGAGAAAATAAACGCTTCAAGTTAATAGTAAATAAGGAAGTGAGGGTAATGATTTAATCAAGTTTATTGTAGTTAATTTTTGAAGAAAATATCAGTGAAAGAATGAACACACCTTTTATCAATGATCATTTTTTTAGTGATGTGCAAAACTGCCTCCTGACCAGTTCCTAAATATGACCATAATGCATTAATTTATTGCTTATTTGATCAACTTCATGTTCCGTTTATAAATAATGTGTAACCAAAGCATGATAGATACTAACCTATTATCTATGTATTCGGCTCTGTTAATCTCCATGCCGGACTAGGCTATGGAGTGAAAGAGCAGAACAGCGAACACACCTTTACTGAATAGCTCTGTGTGACATGCAAGACGATATTCGTATACATACCTCTAAACAGAAAACAAAAACAAAAAAACAAACAAAAAAAAAAAACAAACAAACAGAAACAAACAAACAAAACAAAAAAAACAAAAACAAAAAAAAAAAACAACAACAAAAAATAGAAAACAAAACTATTGAATGTGTTCAGGCAGCGTGATCACCTGTGCGGACTGTTTACCCTTTGACTTGTAGGCTTCTGCTATGGACATGTTCTTATGTTTTTATACCTACATATATGTCTGAAAAAAAAGGGAAAAAGAAAAAGAAACAGATCTACCCGAAAGAGTAGTGCTTCAAGTACAGGTTCCCTGTCTCCTCAAGTAGAAAGTAAGAAGGCGCGACAGACTGTAGACATATTGGGCAGTGAAGGACAGGAAAGTGTATGTGAATCTGTGATGGAAGAAACCACCATGGCAGGTAAAGAACTTGAAGGGCTGGAATCTATGATCAATCCTATGTTTGAAGCTTTCAAGAGAGATTTATTGACTGAGATGAGGAAAGTCATAAGTGACTCTATGTCCAACCTGGAGAAAAAAGTCAAGTCCTTAGAAGATGAAAACTCAAAATTAAAGCAAGATTTACTCGAAATGAAAAAACACATTGTGGAGAATGAACAATATTCACGCAAACGTAACATCCGTATTACAGGGCTTAAAGAAGAATCCCCCAATGAGAATTGTGAAGAAATGGTCATTAAATTTTTCTCTGAAAAATTGAAGGTCAACATCAGTGACTCCGATATCGACGTTGCACATCGCTTAGAAACATCAGGAAGAGGTCAAGACGCCCCCCGTCCCATGCTGGTTAAGTTCATGGGCATCAGGCCCAAACTTAGGGTCTTGAAAAGCAGACGCATCCTCAAGGGCTCAAAAACAGTTATAACCGACGACCTCTGTAAGGAAATGTACCAAGTGTTTAACCGAGTACGTAACGACCAGAGAATCAAGGATTGTTGGTTTTGGAACAATAAGATATTCGCCAAGGACTACACAAACAAGGTCTTTAGAGTCCAGCATGGACAGTCCTTAAGTGACATACTGTCAGCTCCGCAGACACACGCACGGGCAGGACCGTGGGGCAGATCCGTGCAACAATTGCCACAGGGTGGTTCCTCCCCGGCACCAGAGTGAGCGAGATGTTTAAATTACAATGGAGGTTGTGCAGTGTGCATCTTTTATACAATGTGCAACCAGTAAACATTACAGACAAATATATTTTTGAAGGAGCCTGTTAAATGCGACAGAGACGCTCATGATGGAATATTGATTTATATCTTCATTTTTTAAAACCTAACAGTGTAGTATTGAAGATGCAAGTGCACAGTCAGAGAACTGTGATCTCAATGGACGCAAAAGACTTAGTGTTCAAGGACGGGTCCATGATAAACATTTCCCTCACCCCAGTTGCTCGACTGTGGGTATATATTATATCATTGTGAATATACATATATGTGTATGTGTGTGTATGTGTGTCCGTGTATGTATGTATGTGCGTGTATGTATATGTGTATATATATATATGTATTTGTATATATATATATATATATATATATATATATGTGTATATGTATGTATGTATGCATATGTATGTGTATGTGGGCACAATGCACACAGGTTTCATATGTGAACATTCTTTGATTTAAATCTGAAGATGCTTTTCACAATCATATTCTTAAATTATAATTACTTGCATCTTAATTGGTTTTCTAATACTGGTACATGCCATAGAAATATACTCTCCATGAAAACTATAATGATCCATTTCTATATGTTTTATTTTGTCCAAATTTAATACAGAATATGTTTTGCTTTATGCATGCACATGCCTACAGTCTTGCATGCCACACACAGTTAAAAGTGTTCTCACTTTTTCATTTATGGTGTTCCATTGCCTGGTCAGGCAAGAATATATATATACAAGTAATACAGGATGTTGTACTGCAACAAAGCATCAATTGATATAAGTCTGGTGTCACCTTATTAGTGCTCTCACTTCCTCACTTGGGACAGATCCGTGCAACAACAATTCATTGCCTGGTCTAGCATGAAAACATATACATGTGGTACAGTACGCTTTTAAAGTAACACATGTAACTAGCAGCATTAATTGATATTCTTAGGTGACCATTTAGTAAAAAAAATTGTTTTAAATTTTTCTTTCATACGGGTCAGTGTCCCTAGAAAAGGTATATTATGTACTCAAAGGTACTTTTCATGACTTCACTTGCATGATAGACAATGGCATTATTGTGTATTTTCCTCATATATTTGATGACACAAAATCTAATATTCTGTGCTTGCGGAAGGGATTTATAAATAGGGTTGATTAAGTCAACAGGTGTTGTGTGAAATTTTTTCTCATTCGATCTAATTATCGTCAAAATAGATCAAGGTAACAGGTTACAGCAGTGCGCTCAGTTTCACTTTAAGGTGATGGGTTACAGCAGCATGCTCAGTTTCACTTTAAGGTGCTAAATTTGCCAAAATTGTTCATTACAGAATGTCATCAGTTTAAATATTATGAGACTTTATGTAGTAACTACACATATAACGGGTGATGTAGGATGCTTGTACCATAGCAGAGCATCAATTGATATTCATATGGTTACACTTTATTAGTGTGTTCAATTTCTTACTTGAAGTGTTCCAGTGTCAGGTTCACCACAGGAAAAAATATACATGTTATACTGGATACTTGTACATGTGCTGTAACAAAGCATTAATTGATATTTCTATGTTGACATTTTATTAGTGTCCTCACTTCTTTATTTATGCTGCTCTATTCTCTGGTCTGACACAAACACATAATATTTGTGATATAAGACGCCCGCAAAGTAACAAGCGGCTTTAATCATTATTTCTAAGGCGACACTGTACTAGTGTTCTCACTTCTTCATACATGGCAATCCATGTGATGGTCTGGCATGAATACTTAATACATGTTGGGGGTTTGGTGCGAGGATCTGGTGTGTTGCGTTGCTAACCCTTGCCATGCCAAAGACATGTTACAATTTGGTAAAACCACCAGGGTTTTCATGAAACAGCTTGATCGTTTGAAATGTCGATCTTTGCCCCAAATTTGGGTGATTCACTGTCTGATATGACATAAAGACTTAATAATTGAGAAATAGAATGCTCTTAAAGTAACATAGCATCAATTGACATTCCAATGGTGGAACTTTACCAGCATTCTCTCTTTTTCATTTATTGTGATCCATTTCCTGGTCTGGCATGGATTCATTCATAATTGTATAACATTTGAGATATATGACGCTTGCAAAGTAATAAGCAGCATTAAACATATTATTATGTCATCAGACAATTATAAAAAACAACATCAGTTTCACTACACTTGGAACACTTACTGCACTGAAATATGTGCAGAAAATGCCTGAATGGTCAAACTGTTGCTAAATATATAAAAGTTCCATGAAAAGAGAAGCCGACCACAGTTTTCAATGATAGTGATGAGACCAAACCGAATACCAGTTTAACCTTGTAAGATCCAGGATCATTTACGAAATAGTAAGACATGCTAGTGTTCATCGTCAGAAGGATTCATGACCAACAGTAATGAGATTTAAACGAATGAGAGTATCTTTACCTGACTTGGAACAGGTTACCAGCATATTGGCAGTGGGTTAAACCAGTTTTACGGGATCCCAATCCTCCCACTTTGGAAAACACTCACATTCATTTAAAGTAGGCCTAAAACAAATTCAAACAATTCAATCTATCTTTATGTCTTGGAGTCTTTTCCTTCTTATGGAAGCAAACTTATGTCACTACTTTACATTAAAAAAAATCCAGTTTGCTTAATACCCACAGACCTTTTTTTTCTAAGTTGTATCGAACATTTATTGGCGAAAGTAGTCTCACAGTATCACAAACTATGCATTGCAATCGATCTTCAAGAGCTTTGGATTACGTTTCTTGATTGTAAGACATCTGAGAGTTACAATAGTTTAGTGTATACATTACAATGCTATGGAATATCGGGCTCCCTGTTCAACTAATTAAAACAAATATTAGTTTAATCACCAACAACTCGTCGTAATGAATGGGCAGGCATCTGTTTGGGGCACGATAAATGCTGGTGTTCTTCGTCTTAGGGGATCTTTCTGTATGAAAAATCCATAAATGACATTTTGGACATTGTCTGGACCAACTTCAAACTGTTTTCATATGGCAGCCCTTGTTTCCTTCCTGTCGATTTTTCCAATTTAGCTGCAATTTTGATGAACAATGACTTTCCATCCATTGGGTCTTTGCTTTTATTCTGGTTAGTTACTTTGAATGTTTGAAAACTGACACTATGTTAATTTGACATTAACTCTCCTCTAATATTCCCAGGTCATCAGCTGAATGTCAACCAGGATAATCATTTAGGTCTTGCATTCTGATGAGATCTTAGGACGATCATACAGTTACGATCATCCCAAACTGCCACCATACAGCTCAGCATGTTGAGAGTCTCACAGCACACTCTTGACAGGAAGGCACCAGAAACAATATACATCTTATTCATTCGATCCTTAATGAAATGTGGCTATGCACTAACGCAGATGCATCCAGGTTAGAGGGGAATCAGCTGGATGATGCCAATCTCACCTTTAATGCCAATACCTACCGCATCAAATGTTAAAGTGTACCAAGAAAGCGGTCTTGTGCCATTGGCTATGCATACAGAAAATTTCAAAATGATAAAAACGTTTAAGATTAAAAATAATTTAGTTCCAGTTTACCTCTGCGATGCTATTTTCCAATGATCCACATTCTACTAGAAGGTATAATACAAGATAGCCTCTAGGGCTCGCATGTTTCAGAGCAAGAACTAATTTATTTATTAATTCATTTTTTCCTGCCAGGAAGACTTTGGATGTAACTGCCATAAGAAACAAGAAACCCCTATTGGAAATCAAGAACACAATCACCATAATTCCTCCTCGACAAGTAATACATATGGAATTATGTAATGTGGAGAACGATTTTTAGTAGTTATTCGTGCCAGATTATGTGTAAGACACAGGAAGCTCAACGCACCCTGTTAACATCCGTGTTTCTGACAAGGCTATGAAAACATTTGCATCACTTTTTGGGGGGGTTTCCCTATCATGTTCCTTTAATGAATCACTTCGACAGGAAAGTGACAAACTTTTCCGTTTAGCCTCGAGACAAATTTATGAAGCTTCAGATGGCAATGTTAAAAATAACGGAACCATTTCTTGGGGGGGGGGGGTAAATTTCATACTAAGAACCAAGCGTTTTCAGGTCAGTGCCTTTACATGGTTGGGGAATGATTGTCCCTTCCACACTCTGATTTCCTAGGTTATTTATTTATTAATTAATTAATTAATTAATTAATTAATTTATTTATTTATTTATTTATTTATTTATTTGTTTGTTTGTTTGTTTGTTTGTTTGTTTGTTTGTTTGTTTGTTTGCTTGCTTGCTTGCTTGTTTGCTTGCTTGCTTGCTTGTTTGTTTGTTTGTTTGTTTGTTTGCTTGTTTGTTTGTTTGTTTATTGTACCAGCTTATACCCCATTATAAAGTACTGTAATAACCCGACTGTATGTGCAATGACGTTCGTGGTGTTATTTCCCTACCTTTTTACCAGTTCTTTGCGCTCCTTACTACATTGTAATGTCCAGCACATCTGACGTCTGGTGTGTCAGAAGTTTTACTCACGCAATGAATACAGGGTCTCAAGTGACAGGCTATTGAAATAAGGGAGCATAGAAACGCTTCTCTATTTCCTGTTATATTAAGGGAAAAAAATATGCCTGATTATCTTTGGGTTTTGGAAGGGTGCCACTTCAACATTTACCCCTTGAACCAGAAATCGTGTTGGGTTATTATTTCATTAAGAAATGCTTAGGCACTGTTACTATGGAGATAAGCATATATAAATGCACCAGCAGCAAAAAAGTTGATTAGTTTAAACCATTGTCTATTGATAATGTCACTGTTGAAGTAGCCTTTGAGCAAAATGGTAGGTACAGTGACAACGACACTTCAAAATTTCAGAGACAATCTGGCGGATATGGCCAATCTACCATGCAACTCTATTAATTTGGATTTACTGTTCCAAGACCAAAATACTCGCCTCAGAGAGTTTAGCACTACGTCCCTGCAACAGGGGTTAATATACGGCGTTGCTCTTCTCCCTGGTTGTCTTTTACTGAATAAGGTGTGTTTAAAACAGAACTAAGAAATTCCATTTCCAACCAAATTGATTCTATTCATAGTTTCCACATTGTGTATATATTTGAACAAAAATTTGTGACGAACACTTTTCCATATGCAAACATGCAAAAACCAAACAAACAAACAAGCATACAGAACACACACACACACACACACACACACACACACACACGAACACTTTTCCACATGCAAACATGCAAAAACCAAACAAACAAGCACACGCACACACACACACACACACACACACACACACACGCATACAACCGAAAACACAATGCTTACAATTCGCTTCAAAGTACCCATGGGGTATTGCAAAAATCAGATGGAATTGCATAGCATACCTGAAACTCTTCTAGAATTAATCAATAAAAAAATCAACACGAAGTGTTGTAGACTTTATACACACACACACACACACACACACACACACACGCACACAGACATACACACGCACACACATATAATAATATGTGTGTATGTGTTTTTGTGTGTGCGTGTGTGTTACTCAAAATACGCGACAAAGGCAGCTCGAAAAGCCGTGTTACGAGGGCTGACTTAAAAGTTCTAAGCCTTAGTGGGACATCTCAGTCGGATTGAAACAAACTTTTGCCACCAACAAGTACAATCAGCTAATAAAACATTAACATAAGAATTGCAACTATAGTGTGATTAGTGTCTTTATACCAGACCATCTTGTGAACCTATCCATTGAAATCTCTAGATATGGACATGGCAACATGGCCTCCACCAAACGGGATGATGCCCCTTCCTTTTCCACTGTGAAGAAGTGGGATGTGGAATTCAAGCCTTGCAGAGAGGGCCTTGATGATGTCGCGCGTCCTGGAAGGCTTTCAACAACACCCATGTCCAAAAACACTACCCGGTTGCATGACATGGAGGTGGCTGATCAAAAATTTACCACACGAAATATTGCCAGAATTGAATTGTGGACATCTCTTATGAGAGGGTTGAACACATTATCACCAAGGGGTTGGGAATGACAAAAGTTTCTGCAAAATCGGTACCAAGCTCTTGACAGCGGATCAGAAACATGCCAGATTTCTGGTGTCCTGTGACAATTTATGCCGTTTTGAAGCGGATCCCGATGATTTGTTGGCTCGATTTATAGCCATGGATGAGATATGGATTCATCACTTTGAACCAGACACCAAAATTCTGTGTTAACACTGGAAGCATACAGGATCACCGCAGCCACTAAAAAGCCAAGTCGGTTCCTTCTGCTGGAAAGGTGATGGCTTCAGTCTTTTGGGAATCCAAGGGTATTCTGCTGATTTACTATCTTGAAAAAGGCCAGCCTATCAATGGAATATACTATGCTGACCTAGTGAGACAGCTGTGAGAAGTTATCAAAGCTAAGCGACGGAGAATGCTCACTAAAGGAGTCCTGTTCCACCAAGACTATGCTCCTGTTCAAAAATTGGTGGTTGCCGTGTCAGCGATCCATGATTGTGGCTTTGAACTCAATGACCATCCTCCTTATTCGCCCGATTTAGCCCCGTCAAGCTTACGCCTGTTTCCCAAAATTGAAAAAGAAACTAGCTGGTCACCATTTTCCTGGTAATGCTGGAGGAATCTTCGAATGACTTTTTCAGGATGGCTGAGGAAAATATCTTCTTGACCGGCATACAGGCCTTGCAGCATCGGTAGCAAAAGTGTGTAAATCTGGAAGGGAACTATATAGACAAAATAAATGAAAACCTTGGACTTCGATTTTTCACAGCTAGGCTTAGAATTTTCAGCCAGCCCTCGTATCTACCCCCCTAACAAGCCTATGTATCACATGAAAGCTGCCTGGAGTCCATTTACATTTAATTTTAAACACTCCCGAAACCAATACCTGTAGTGTGCACTGCAGAGCTGAAAATTTGATATTATTAAAGATGAGACTTTTAGGACGTCAATTCAGACTTTCATCGTGGCGGTGACAGATCTAATGTCGAACCGGAAAGGATTTGTAGAACATTAACTGCTTATTGGTGAATCAGATCAGCGAAAGATGTATTCATTTCCCTTAATGAATACTCGTGGACGGACCAACAGGTCTGTTTAATAAGATCCAATTTGATACTTGGACATATTTTTCCGTAGTGGTCGGGGAATATGGCAAAGATGAAAGGAGATACCTTTGTCATCAGAATATATCGTGAATTAGGCCTGCAGTTTATTTATAAAGCGGATGGTGAATTGATCAAGTATCACCGAGACGCAGATACTGAATCTTTGGGTTTATATCATAAGCTGCTTGAAACCCGCACTGCACAATCAAGTCTTTTAACAAGTACCTGTCTAAAGGTAGAAACTGCATCCGGAAGTTGCCAGACTTGGGCAGCACGGTCGCAGTAATTATACACCCAACGAACCAGTGTGGCACGAAAGATTGCCGGTAGGTAAGAATACCTTACAAGATTTCGAAAAACTTCTGAGCAAGAAATGGGAACTTTCAAGATTTACAAAAATCTGAGCATACAATTGACATAAGCATGACAGCTGTTTATGTATTTTATTACAGTTTCACTCAAACGATGGCTGTCACAGGCCACATGAGTGTTAAACCCTTCATATATATATATATATATATATATATATATATATATATATATATATATATATATATATATATATATATCAATGAGTTTCATACAAGTAGAAATTAAGTATGGGGCAGATTCTCTCTTCTGCCACGGGTGTGTCTTTTTGCGCCAATCAGCGTACTGCATCATCTTCAGCATGGAATAAGCCAACTAACAATGCTAGGCCTAGCAGCAGCGCTACTGCTACATGCATGTACATCTGTGTCTAATTTAAAGCGTGACGAGCCAGCTCATAGTACAACTGGTCAATGAAACCATTTCTGTACCCAGGCAATTCGACTGAAGCAGCTCAGTCGAAACACTACCAATACAACTTTAAGTTCCGGGAAAAGATACTGACAGGCCCACTTTGTGGCCTCCACAATCAATGAACAGGGCGCAACTAGAAAGATGCAGCATGTTGGCCAAAAGCTTTTGTTTTCTTAGTTTGAAAATTAAAGTTTTGCTAAGAATTATCAAATTCAGTCAGTTTGTCATATATAGGTACCAAATTATCGTGATGGGCTTTTAACAAAAATTGAGAATAACTTCTCAAATTGATCTCCAATATAATACCCTGAAACAAAATTTGAAAACTTATAATTCAATATTAAATAGAAATATAAATGAACTGAAACAAAGATATTATCGTTCTGAGTTGGAAAAATATAAAGACTATACTACAAAAACCTGGGATACTATAAAAGTTATTCTTCTCAGTAAGAGAAATAAAAAAGTCCTATTTTTATTTTTACAACTCGACAATAACAAAACTACTACTAAAGAAATAATTGTAAACAGATTCAATCATTTTTTCTCACATATTGGGCCTAAGCTTGCAGCCAAAATAAATGTTACGGATAGACTATCTTTACATCATATCTAAAAACACGTATTGGACATGTTTTTTCTTTCTCACCTATGAACTCATCGTGCATTGCTAGCATCATTCAAAATTTGAAACCTAGGACCGGCACAGGACATGTTAATTTATCGATGAAATTATTGAGAGCTCTCTACCTATTTATTACTGCACCACTAAATTTGTTTAATTATCAGTCCTTAGTAATTGGCATATTTCCTGATAAATTAAAAAAAAATGCGAAAGTATTACCTTTATTTTAAAAAAGACGACGAGACCATTATTGAAAACTGTCGACAAATCTCACTATTGCCTGCCATATCCAATTTTTTTTGAAAAAGTGGTATACAATCCATTAAATAAATATTTCATATCAAAAATATGATTTTACAAAATTCAATATGGATTTAGATAGTTGCACTCCACTGAAAGCGCTACTTTAGAGTTCACAGACCGAATTATGAAAATTCTTGATAATGAAAAGCTACCCATAGCATTTATCTAGACCTAAGCAAAGCTTTTGATACCTTGGACCTTAAAATTCTTCTGTATAAACTTCAGTATTATGGCATAACAGGTGTGTCATTGGAATGGTTTAAAGACTACCTATCTGGTAGGAAACAGTATGTTTATTTTGATGGTTTATGTTCAGATACTTTACCTGTAGCCACAGGGGTACCCCCAAGGGTCCATTCTTGGCCCGCTCCTGTTTATCATTTATACAAATGACATGTACTTAGCTTCAACTCAGTTTGAATCCATCTTATATGCAGATGACGCAACTTTCATAAATTTCTTGGTGTTTTTCTTATGCTACGTCTGACACTCGAGGAAATGTGTCAAGTTCCATTAATATGGATTAAGAAATGTTCATAACTGGCTAGTTGCTAGCAAATTATCATTGAATATTGCAAAAACAAAATACATGTTATTTCATTTCCCACAGAAAAAGATACATTTTGGGCTTGAGTTAAAAAAATGATGGTGTTGCGATTTCCAGGATTAAGAATTTTGATTTCCTTGGCTTATGTATACATGAAAATTGAACCGGAATTCCCATTTATTCAAGATTGGCAAAAAACCTTCTAAAGTGGTTGGAATTAAAAAAAAAAAACTTGGAAAACATCTTCCCACGAGAACTTTAATTATAATGTACAATTCCCTATTCCTATCACATCTAAATTATTGTAATCTTGTATGGGGTTATTCTTTTGATCAAATTTTCATGTTGCAAAAGAGAGTGATACGTGTAATATTTAATGCTGTGTATAATGCCCATACAGATCCCTTATTTAAGCAGCTGAATGTTTTAAAAGTACATGACATTCTGCGCTTAAAGGCACTCAAGCTTTATAACCGATGCACTAATGTGAAGTTCCTAGTTATTTTGATAATATGTTTGAATTCACTTTTGTATCACACCCTCATTTTACACGCTCTGGAGGAAGACCTATTATCCCTGCCCCTAGAAAAGCAACAGTGAAAAATTGCATTCGCTACTACATTCCTCATTTACTCCAAAATATTCCTTCCTGCATTCAAGACAAAATTCTGGCACATTCATACCTTGGCTTTTCAAAATACAGTAAGTCATATTTTGTGAATAAATATCAGTGCTGGTGTACCATACCTAACTGTTTTGAATGCAACAATCATGAAACTATTTTTCCACTGGAAATAAGTTAAACTCCAGTCTTGTATTTTTTCTCACCATTAGTGTTTTGGATCCGCAATGTGAATGTTGTGAAATAGCCATATCTCCTTTGTACATGGCCTCAGCGAGAGTGGATCCGCAATGTGAATGTTGTTAAAAAGCCATATCTCCTTTGTACATGGCCTCAACGAGAGCGGATTAAATACCCTTAGCTGAAGTCTCCTGACATATTTTGTTCTGCTTAGATTGGTTCAAAACCATGTCATCTTACTTATTTTGTTGCATAAATTCTTGTACAATTTGTTATCTATATGTCAAGTAAAATGATTCTGATTCTGATTCTGATTCCAAACACTTCTAGGTATCCTCCCAGAGCAGCACAGCCAGTTCATCTTGCCAATTGCACTATCAACAATTTGCATGTTTGCATTGAAAAGTAAGCTTGTGTCATATTTAATTATTTAATGACGAGTTGAAGTAGTTTTGATATATTAGTAAGTCCATATTATATGGTATTATCAGATGCACTTTCATCAAAAGTATATGAGGGCATGTCCAGATAGCAAACCATTTAAACATGTGAAAAACTGTATATAATAATGTATTTAAATCCATTTGGTGCTGTAGTGAAATAAACTGCACTTGAACAGAAGATCCAATTATGGATGCCATTGAAGTCAGCAAATATCCCCGCCCTATTTCTCGCGGAGACTTTCATAGATAGAAACCCCAAACCTGGCACAATTATAACTGTAAAGATGAAGTCTTGTTTTTGCATAAAAAGAGGTCATCATTTTTAAAAGTATGCAGATGCGTGCTAATTGAAGTTTATATCTTCAGTATCTTATATACTAAAGTAGATGTGGTTCCGAGCGTCTAGGAGTTTGATCACAGCGAGGCAAAGGTCATGTAAAGGTCAAAAGGTTATATATATATATATATATATATATATATATATATATATATATATATATATATATATATATACATATATTTATCGGAGCGAATGTGATCTAAAGAGATGGTCAGACAATTAATGATATCGTTTGTATCATATCACTTCCAGTCCAAATTAATAATGTGACTCTTCATGTTTAATGCTATATTAAAATATTGATTAAACATAGAATTAGCGTTCGGCGCATAAGTCATTTCTGGTTTTATTCAGTGTTTAAATACATCATTTGTGAAGCAGATGCCTTTATTCAGTTAATTATATGACCTCCAAAATAAAATCAGACACATTAACCCTGCATATGATAAAGTTAAATGATATTTGAATGTGTGTTTCGGGTTTTGAATTTGTGTCAAAGACACTACATTCTGTTTTTTAGCCGGGGTCTTTTTATACCCCGTCCAAGTACCATTTATCATCCACGACTCGACTAAGTCCTATATAAAGATCTCATCAAAGTTCGCTCTTTATATAAAATCAATTTAATATTTTATGTATGTGTGTTACCATGCAGCCAGGTGGATTTCAGAACGCGACTAAATGCGTCAAAGCGCATGTCTGAATGAAGTCAATCATAGCACAAGAAGGAAATAATGATATTGTATGTTATGAAATACACTTGATACTATATTCAAATTGATTTAAAACTTGGCTTGAAAAGATCAAAAAAAAAAAAACCAAAAAAAAAAAAAAAAACAAAAACAAAACAAAATAAAAACGAACACAAAAACAAAAAACAAACAAACAAACCGCGATTTAAACGTATGTTCAAGTTCGTGCCATAACGTATGTTCAAGTTCATAACA
The DNA here is from genome assembly GCA_964020975.1 of Hermodice carunculata. NCBI lineage: Eukaryota > Metazoa > Annelida > Polychaeta > Eunicida > Amphinomidae > Hermodice > Hermodice carunculata. The sequence goes on from CAXHWN010001226.1 coordinate 17,868, forward strand.
TGGCACGATCAAGTGTGGAATTTAATATATTAGTACCTAATGGAACAGGATATAGCGTTGCCCAATCTCTGACTGACGAAATGACGAAAATTAAAACATAGCCCGACGCTTAGGCGATATGGTGTTTTCCTGTATATTCTCAACCTTAACGTGGTAAGTTTACCTGAAACTCACGAGTGGTCAGTGACAATGGCTACGGTTCGTTTTGAGGTGATTATTCATCCCGTTAAAGTACTTTAGGTTCCTCTATTAAAGCACAAGGGCTCGTTCTCTCGTCACGAAATATATACATATACAGTGAAAACCCGTTATAAT
>CAXHWN010001230.1:0-37744 GCA_964020975.1 Hermodice carunculata
GGTTTAAGTTTCACAAAGTAGCTTCAGCACTTGGCAGACTCAGCTTTACTGAAGAAAGACGGACACACAACATTACGAGCATCCTCAGTTTGATTTGCCCCCCCCTTCCCGGTCAGGATGTTCACTTATCGAAATTAAAGTCGGCTGAGTATCTGCTTGTCTCCTTATCTCCGCTCACATTCCCCGACAATATCGCAAATTCAAGTTGTTAGTGCCGCCCCCACCACAAGGGATCGCATGCAGCATCAGGCCTAACCAGTTCAGGTGTTGCCCAGCAGACCGAGGTAGGACATGCTTACTTGCAAATCATCTTATGCCATTGTTGAAATTTTACACATCATTAAACTGACGTCCTCATTTTACAGCTTGAAATGACTTTTGCACAGAAAATCCATCTTTTTAATTATAAAAAATAATAGACTGTGTTTCTCACATGACTGGCTAAGCAAATAACATAATTCAAACCATGAAGTTTTTAGTAACAGTGTCTGTCTGTTAAATTCTTATTGTTTAAACATTTAATCCCAATTTAAGGCTTATATATATATATATACATATATATATATATATATATATATATATATATATATATATATATATATATATATATAATATATATATATATATTATATATATATATATATATATAATTGGAAGTACAGATCGCTATAAATGAATTTTAGGTATCTAAAATTCGAATATCTCTAAATCAATTTCATAGGTCTGTAAATTTAATCCAAAACCAAAATAATCCCACCTACACCATGTGTATAAACGTTTAATCTAATGTGGTTGCATGACCAAGTATTACTGGCAGTCATTTGACATCTTTTGGGTTTATTTGTCTTAAGTTTTTAACATTACGACTGATATCAGATGTTGGTAGAAATGGTGCAGTATAGGTCCTATTACTTTGTATCATTTCATCAAAATTTGAAGATTTCATCTGACTTTGTTAGCGACGAATATTTTTTTCATTGTGTTATATTGTCTATTCTTCCATGTTACAAGATATCTATAAATTCTTTTTAGATATCTTTAAATATGGCCATCGTTGCGACGCAAATCTGGATATGTACATATACATATATATATATATATATATATATATATATATATATATATATATATATATATATATATATATGTATATATATATATATATATATATATATATATATATAGAGAGAGAGAGAGAGAGAGAGAGAGAGAGAGAGAGAAAGATATATCTGTAGCCATCTTTAACCATCTGTGACCATCCTTAAAGACATCAAAATTGACTTGTACATATATATATATATATATATATATATATATATATATATATATATATATATATATATATATATATATATATATATAATTCAAATTATAGAAATCTGAACTTCAGATGAAATGTTCAAAGGGCTTGCCATATGCATATGGTTAGAAGTCTGATTATCATACCTTTTTTCGTGTTTTGAACTAAGGTAGGTTCGTTCATCCTTGGTGCAAGTCTGTCCTGGATGACACCATAAGAAGTACCCTTGAGGAATGGTTCCGTGCCCAGGAAAGTTGTTGTCTCAGGCCATTCTTTCGGTCTCTCCACCGCAGGCATTCTGTAGGGGGGGGGGGGTCAGTACGCTGGTACAGGTAATTATTTTTCTAGAGTACGCAGTACGGAAAATAAAAATCTTTCAAAATTTTGGATAGTACGAAGTACGTAAAATAAGAGGGCTTCCAGTACGCTAGTACGGTAAATAATAAGCCCCATTACGCCAGTGCGGGAAACCCCTTGCCCACCCTTTTCTGTTCGCACTGCTATGAAAGGTCAGCTTACAAAAGTATCAACCTGGTACCGTAATATTAGTCCGTTCAGAGCACATCGCACATCAACTGTTGTCAAAATTGCCAATAAAAGACTTAAAACGCAGACTACCGTCTACCCTCTCTCTTCCGCTGGCGTATTGTTTGTGCTTGTGACAATGGCGAATTAAGGGGGGCGGGGGTAAGGGGGGGTCTTGGTACACTGGTACAAAAAATAAAATTTACCAGTACAGAGTACAGGAAATAATTTTTCTCCAGTACACAGTACAGAAAATAAGACATCCGCAATATTCATTTTCAAATTATACAACCTGTAAGAACAAAGATGCCACAGAAAGCAGTTCGAAAAAGCCACTTATAATGTGAATAATGTTGACTTTGCCTTGAGTTGACTTTTTTTTTCTTTTTTTTTTTTTTTTTGAGTACGGGTACGAATATCACATGTGTTGCTGGTACGCTTTACGCATAATAAATTTTGATTAGTACGGAGTACATGGTTTGCTGTCAGTACGCTTTACGGTGAATATTTTTTTCTCTCTACGCTGTACGAAAAATTAAAAAGCCCTAGTACGGAGTACGGGCAACCCCTTTCCGACCCTCAATTAACCCTCACAGCACCACGGGCACACATAACCTAGCAATCACGTGTGAAGCAGTTACTGACATTTTTCTGTGCTGTGAAACAAAGGGAGTTTTACGTTTGTTCTCATCAGTTATAGGTGCACATTCCAAATGGACATCACGCACAGATGACACTGAACATCCTGCACAGGGCATATGTCTACGGACATAATTGTCTAAACTTATGGCAGGATATTTCGCCCGATGCTAGTTTCGCCATCTTGTCCTCGCTTTCCAACATTATCACCTATCCAGGCCGGGAACGTATTGGCACTGGGGACGGGATTCCTGTGGAGCATGGAATGTGGTATCTCGTTTAGCAATTTGAAAATACTGTAGTTTGGCGTGTTTGAAGCACACAGGAGCAATTTTGTAACTGAACTTGACATTATAATCATATGCTGTTTTAGTGAGTTAATACCAAGCGAAAACGAGACACACTATAATGTGACTGTGACAAATCCTGTTTACTTGTAAAGGCACTGGAATCATGGTTCAGCTGTTAGTAGAGTGTTCTGACCCCCCCCCCCCTACATTTTTATGGTCACGTTTATAAAAGAGCAAATACCACGGCACTAGACGACAAGCCATGTGGCTTATGGGCCTTATCAGTTTAAACCATCAATCAACCAGTGTGCCATACATGCAGTCCGCACCCTTTAATTACCTTGAGATGTGGTGCCATGTTATTTTGTTAGATCACATTTAGGACTATTTCGTTTTTACTGTGGAGAAAAAGTATGAAAAGTGTGGTATTAACATGAAAATCTACCAAATCCTTGAGACATGTTGAACTGGTGCTCTTGAGCAATAGCAGAGGCGAAATCTTAGCTCACGACCAGTCCATAGTCTCTCTCTCTCTCTCTCTCTCTCTCTCTCTCTCTCTCTCTCTCTCTCTCTCTCTCTCTCTCTCTCTCTCTCTCTCTCTCTCTCTCTGACGACAGATACACTCTATTTAACACTGCTGTTCTGACAGAAACCAGAATGAGGCTGTGGTGGACACCAATTAAAGTTCCCATTCACTTACATGTTAAATTTGCTTACTTGGATAGCTCTTCTATATTATTAAAAGCACTTTTGAATATAATCATTTTGTTATTCTGTTAGGTAAAACTCTAGGAGTACAACATAAGGGGGAAATCGTCAGTGTTTTGACTTTACCTAATTGCCGCTGATATATATCTCACTGCAGTTTTTGATACCCTGTATAGTTGGTCCCAAAGTCAGAATAACTAAGCCGAATCTCTATATATTCTTGGAGATTCCAGCAGCAAGAGTTAAATAAAATATGGGTTTTAAAGGATATGTAATTAGCTGTCACATGTATATTTATTCTAAACTCAATTGACTTTTTAATGGAGCAAACTGATCAGGGCAGACCTAATTTTCTAATCAGGGCTAAAAAAATTCCAATGAAACGTCAGTATTGGACCAAAAGTTTTCTTTTTTGTTTTTATATATTTTGATGTCCCAGGTTCTACAAATTAAACATCCGAATGAATGACTTGTTCTAAAATATGAATTTGGCAGATTATGTTTTGTAATAAGATGATAAAAATCATGTTGCCGTTAAAAATATATTTCATATTAACAGACTGTATCAAAGTAACTTTTGCAACAGTGGATCAATCACTGAAGACCTTTTTCTTCTCTCAATTTTGCAGTTCTAGAGTTGTCCTAACAGGATAACACAATGGGTGTATTCAAAAGTGTTTTTAAATCACAGACATGCGCTAGAAAAGTAAGCAAATTTAACATGTAAGTGAATGGTTACTTGGTTTGGTTTCCACCCCAGATTCATTCTGGTTTGTGCAGAGTGCCAGATGGTAGTAGTGTTCCAAATATGGCAGGGACGTTTGAATAGGGTCTTTTGGTAGTTTTTTTCATATTCTCTCAGTTACACTCAGTGCCAATGGCACAGAAACATTAAGTTGCAATATGTACCGTAGCAGTGATTGTGCAAAACGATGGCTACTTCAGGTAACTCTTGTTTACGGAAGCTCTAGTGAGGGGGACCACACCCATGGGCGTTTATAGCAAGTAAAGCTATTAGTTTTGAGCCAGTTCTAACTGACAATCTGGTACTCCAGCACACATACTTCTTGGACCTGTTGTGATATTGGACAGCGGGCGCAGTGAATAAACTGACCAGGGGAATTACGTATGTGTGCCAACACAGACATACAGTTTTTGTATTCTTTCTTCTTTTTTTTTCTTTCTTTCTTTCTTTCTTTCTTTCTTTCTTTCTTTCTTTCTTTCTTTCTCTCCTTCTTTGGTTTACATATATTATGTTCATTCAAAAATTACATATTTCTCATGAAATCCACGATTAGAAAAGAGGGTTTCGCCTAACCTGAATCCTTCTTGATAGGGAGAAGAGACAGTCAACAAAGGACAAACGAAACACACAATGGGCACATGATCACCTGGGTTATATGAGCGTTAGCTGGGTGATCATGTGAGTGTTACAAGAGAAGGCGACACTCACTGTTATAAGACTTAAGTGTTGTAATTTATAGCCTGAGTTGCATTTACCTATACCGGATGGCTTAAAACGTTTCTATATAATCATTTGCCTGCGAAGCAGACTCCAGTGTTCTTGTTTAGGTATGTACCACTAGGCCGCTTCGCAGGTAATAAAATCATACATGTACTGTCGAAATATTCTTAATATTGTCAGCAAAATAGCAGTTTAAAGAGCCATAAAATGCAGATCGTGAAGTAAACGGCGCTAAGGTAGATACTTCAGCGTGTAGTCTCGGTACGATGTAAAGGGTCCAGGCAAAGAAATGATGCCATGTATCTTCATTGTCTGAACCAGAAAAGCAATTGCGCGAGGCCGTAACTCCAATTTTGGAGGGGGAAGAATTTAGGGGGGGGGGGGGGTGCGCATTCATACTATCAAATAAACAGCAAAGCAGTAGGTGTGTAACATTCCTAGCCTGTATCATATGATCGGAAAATAAAGTACCTTCACTATCCGATTTCAAAGTCTTAAACATTTCCACTGCTTTCTTGACATCCTTATGTTCTATATTGATGGTCCTCTGTTTATCGACTAAACGTCAATAATTAATTTCTCCATCTTCCATTTGCCTGCTTTCAGAATTTAGCGATTTTCATGTGTCGCAAGCAAACAATTGGAAAATTTCTTTCTTAGATGCTTTGCAATTGATCAAATATTTGAGCTCTTGTATGCTTCAACATATTTTGTATTTGGTGTATCTGTGTAGGTTAACTACTGAATAATGGAGGCTTCTAAGTAAGCCATTTTGAGCACTCGTATGCTCTAATATATTTTGTATTTTGTGGATCTTGTTTGATTCACCATTTCAATAATATAGGCTTCGAAATAGCTTTTTTTTGGTCACAATGAGACCAGAGAGAAGTACATTTTTCAAATTTTTTGTTAGTTCTCCAATGTGGTGGTTGGTGTAGTATATTTGCGAAGTGTTTGTTTTAAAATAACACAGTGAATCTTCTAAATTAATATGTCCTATATTTGGTGATCGATAGGACCAGGAGTAAGATAAATGAAAACTAAACCACACTCTCGGCGTTACAAAATAAAAACAAATTGCAAGTCAATGCTTTAGGTTTTATTTGTTTCTGCTACTGCTCTTGATTCAGAGTTGCAGCCCTGAGGTCAACTGGACAAGCCAGGACAGAGGACCCACCACATCCTGTCTAACCCCCATTCCGATGGTAACAAAGTCAACATGTACAGTTAAAGGACGTACATGTTCCCTCCATTGTTGTGCTTTTCCTGTATTGTGTAAGTGAATGTATATTTAAACAAAATTTTCTGTCTTTGTGTTCTCTTAACGGCAATATATTGTAGCACTTGTTTCTTTTCTGTTCTTGAGGGCCTGGTTGGCACAAGATGTGCTAATTCAAGCCACCTCGTAACAATATATTGAAAATTTGTAATATATATGACCTCTTTCTTTCCTTTTCTTTCTTTCTTACTCTTTCTTTCTTCCTTTCTTTGTGTTTGCTTTTTCTTTTTCAACACTGCACTTTTTAAATTTACATCAGACTTTAAAGGCCAAACGTCATTGTGCCATTTGAAATTTCTTTTAGCCATAACTCTGTCGATTTTTTTTTATCCAGATTTGACAATGTTGGGCACAAATTGTAGATATTTTGACACTGCGCATTGTTGAAATATACATGTGACCTCTAAACATGAAAGGTCAAGGTCATTTGGGCCTTTATAAAGGAAACCACATAAAAAGTGAGTTAACGGTCATGTGAGGAGAAATGCATATCTCACAAATCAGGTTGAATGATTAATTTGACATGATGGCAAGTCACTGGCCTGACTAACTCTAAAAACAATTAATTATACTAAGGGTAATGTGAATGAGATAGACAATTGTATTAACTAGAAATGGCACTGAACAAAATAAATGGATGTCACTTTCCAAGTTTTCTGAGGTAAGTCATGCAAGCCCCATATCATGTTGAGCAGAGTAGTGGTTCTAAACGGTCAAACAGGACATGGTCCCAGAACAAGTTGTTGTCAAGGCAATAGATTGCATTTCTCTGATCAGATATGTTTCTCTTGTTCAAGAAAAAACGCAAATGGTGAAGCAGGAAACATCGATCTTCATTACCAAACCGATAATATCTCACTTCTCTAAACTTTATACCCACAAGAGGTGGGTCTTCCCAATTTGATAAATATGACTAGACTACACCAATGGAACTCCCGATCTGTCCAGAAAACTGCCACAAACTTGTATAGCCACGGACAGGGCAGGCCTCAAGCTGTTCACCAATGGAAACTTCTAAGAGTTATCATTTGCGGGCATCAAGGTTCAGTCTCCCAAATTTTGTAACAGCAGCGGATACTTCCAGTGACTTCTCATATTTGTGGTCCCCACCCCAGCACACTGTTCTGATTAGGTATGGAGGAACTAAATCCGTTTTAGTACTTCCGTGGTTTAGGCAACAACCCATACCAAATTTATTTGATTCAGGCTTGGTTTGCTAAATGTATAAATTGAAGTGAACGTCTATAAATTTGCATGGGGAGGCCTTCCTGAGTACTAGTCACTATAATGGTGGGAGATGGGGACATTGGGGGCACGATGACCTAAATCCACGCTACTGACCCCAGGTTTACACTAAATGTCTCTCAGGATGCAGGCACTCTGCTTTTTATTTGAAAGTTGTGCAGTCACGTGACCAAATCCAAGCAAATATATTGGCCAAAATTAGACGTTTGGCAAGAACCAACAGTATCACAACACTATAGCCACAATACCTTCTGTAATCTATTCACAATAATTTTCGGAAACTAACACAGTTTATATGTACTTTTTTGCTCCTACAATTTAAAGTACTGAATACTAGAAGTTTTTCTGTGGGAGCTCCATTGTTGTTTTGGAATAGCCTCAATCATACAACTGAATACTATCTATCGCAGCCCAAAAAAAGAAAAAGAAAAAAGGAGGAAAACAGAAATGATAATTCATTAAACAATATGCTGGGACCACATGCCTATAACACTTTTGCCTGCTTAAGTCTTCGACCATCTGGTTGGCAGTCAATTCAAGGGCCTTAGTCCACCTTTCAAAGTGCATTGCCACCCCCTCTTCAATTTATACTATTACTAAATGCATGTTTAATGAAGAATGAACACAAGCTGTAGCGTTTAATATTAACAACTTTTGAAGGTACACAGATAGATTTGCCTTGAAGCAAATCTGCTTTTCTAATTCTGTTAGCCATCAATAGCTATGCTACAGTGTAATGACTTTATATTATCTCAATTACACGCAAAACAACTGGCTGATGGATGTCGCAGTAAATGGACGTCCATTGTCAATCCCATCAATGTCACACCAGTACCTATTTATGTTTAAGTGGGCATCCACTGTCATTTTAACAGGAAGCATTTTTAGATGTACAGTAAGTTCAGTACACACATTGCCCGATAAGAAATTTTACAAAGGCTTCCTTCATGTTGGTATAACAGACATAACAAGCTTAATTTTAAGCCCGGACAATGCATGATCCTAGCAACGCATGTTTTTTCATCGCCAACTTATGTGTCTGCGGTCACAATAGCACAAAAGATGCACATAAACGTGGTTCGAACAGTGAGCTCTTGGGACGTTGCATTTTGTATACGATTCTGATTCATGTATATTTACATATATATATTGGTGATGTAAGAACCTGGGATTCAACACAGTCAAAAGGTGTTGCTGTAATGGTTTGTTTATTGTACTCTTGAAGCGTTTTCTGCTTTTAGCTATAACTGAGAACATCTTTGACGGTTTAGAAGTGCCAATAATTCACTGAAAAGACTATGTTTTCGTTGTGTTATTACCAGCATATATATAACAAATACTAAATATACTCTAATGCATGCATGTAAGACACGGATTAGATATTTGTTATCTTAAACATTTTAAAGGCGATATTGGTATAAATGGCGCGTTTTATTTTTGTCTGGATAAAGATTACTTGGTGAAACCCAGGAGTGAATTCGAGAACGGTTTCTGACATACAGAGCCGCGATGGGGACGGAGAAAACAATAGCCAGTTTTAAGAAAAAAAACCAAACAAACTCCTGCCGGAGTCTGCAGTAGACCATGTATGAAGCACACAATATTTTCAAAGAATATGTAAGTTTGTATACTGTAGTTCTAGAAATTTTCGCGCGTGTTTAATTTCACGCAAACTCATTTTTTCTGAAATTACAAAATTTTCGCGCATTTTAGTTTCGCGCAATCCAATGCCAAACAATGTAGTGAAATACAATGCAAGTTATTTTCGCGCATTTTAATTTCGCGCTTCGGTGGTAGCGCGAAATTAAATCGAGCGCGAAAATTTCTAGAACTACAGTATACCATCTTTCGTAAAAGAACTCACTGAACAAACAGTGAAAAAATGGTCCCTAATTGGTTCCGATTCTGTGTCTTCTGTGACTGTCAAAATGGACAAAAATCTGGTTTTATAAATTTGCTTCACCAGATTCATAGCCTTTCTAGATGAAGAAACTAAAAAAAAACCAAACCCATCTCAAATTATGGAAAAAGTAAACAAATAAATGGTACAGGTGACTGGTATGAACTTTACATTTAAAACATTGTCGACCATACATAATATATATATATATATATATATATATATATATATATATATATATATATATATATATATATGTATGTATGTATGTGTGTGTGTGTGTGTGTGTGTGTGTGTGTGTATGTATGTATATATATATATTTCTTGTTCATAAAATCAACACAAGATTTGTATGAGGTGCATTTGCCTTCTCCGGCTTCTGTTGCTCTGCACGCGAACAAATGGAACAGAATCTAAGGTTGTTTGGTCATTTCAATCTATGTAGATATAATCATGAATTTAATCTTAGTGGTAACTAAATTTGGTTTGCATGAATTTACACAAAGATTATCTCATTTGTAGGAAAATAGAGAAAATAAAGCTATTTGTTTTCTTTCTTTCTTTCTTTCTTTCTTTCTTTCTTTCTTTCTTTCTTTCTTTCTTTCTTTCTGTCTTTCTTTCTTTCTTTCTTTCTTTCTTTCTTTTTTGAAAATATAGTGTTTAATTCGGTTCAACGGGTAATTTCCTCAGATAACTTCGCTTAGTTTGTATAATAACCAAATTGATCAAAATACAATTTTTCATGCAAATCTATCATCATTGCATTTGACGTCTGATATATCACGAACACGATAATTTGGTTATTCAAGTTCCCCATATTTCAGAACTCAAAGGCTATGGTGATTGATTTGTGTGAGAAACAGCAAACACAGTTGCAAGAAAGTCGTGTTGAAAGGAAAGGTTACCAATTCTTATGCATTTATGGCCGCAACATGACCCATACTCACTTCTTGTCCTGTTTTTTCATAATTGTGTGATATAGTCTTGTAGCTTTACCTCTGCGATGTGGTCATTCCAATAAAAACCTTTTGTGGCTTAATGTAACACACTTGGCTTGTTTGGGTGTGGATTCACATGCGGCTTTTCATACTTGGGGGCCAATAAGTGGATTGCGCTAATTTGTTTTTTAACAGGCTCATTCTTCTCTCCATTGCTAATGGTTTCCTGTTCCCTATAAGTGGTCCCTTGTCAGTGCTTCAACTGGTTTCCAGCGGTCATGGATTAATGATTCTGCAAACAATGACATGGTTCATTATCATGCCCATGCAAACAAACTCCAAGTGGTCAGCACTGCTGAAACTCCTCAGTGTAAACAAACGTTTTGAGCTCAATTGTCTTCTATAATTTTTATGTTCACACATATGAGTTTTTTGGAGCATGTAGTTTAAGTATCAAACTATCCAAAAAGATTAAAAAGTGATTAGAGGTTATCCGAAGGTGCTAGCTACAAGATATTCAACCTTAAAACATTAATACAAGGCTTTGTAATTCAAATCAATCTTTATTTAACGTCGTTTTCACACGCAGATATATTAACTGAAAGCTGTTATCACCAACTGGTAATTAGAGAGAAAAAACCCAACTTCGATGCAGTATATAATAAATAACAATGCATCCCTACAGTACAAACAGTGATATCAAATGATGTGTCATGATTTACCTTTGAAGCCTGTGTAGTATATTTCATACACATACATTGTCACCAACAGAAAAAGAAATTACAATAGGTAGATGACAATGATCTATGATGACTTACTTTCTAAGCCCGTGTAATATATTTTAGACACATACCTTGTCACCCACAGATGGTGATATTACATATGTTAATGATAAGGTATATTCAGGAAATATGCGACACAGATATAGTAGATAATTCAGAAGACTATAAGCTTGTGATCCTACCAGAACATTACATACTGTACAAAAGTTAAAAATAATAAAAACGTGCAATGATAATGGAGGAGACATTGGATCTCCTAGTAATTATCCCCTAAAAATCATGTAATTACTGGAAAAAAGTAAATATCTAATTAGCTGCAGAGACTGCATTTGCATTTGGGTCCATTCCATCTTTTTAGTTCCTTTTTTAATATTTCAAAATTTTGTTATTTCTTTAAAGTCATTTGGTAATTCCTTCCATAGTTTTGGCAGTAACAACTTTCAGGGCTCGGCAAAATACCGTATATACCATTGGATCCTTGACATTAAGAATTTGACGTGTATTATGTTGGTTGTCGCTTAGGTAGTAGTGAATATTTGGGAGCCAAACAGTTTTCAATTTGGAAAGCTTCCTCTGCAGTTGCTTTAATCTGGTCTGTTTTCTATATAAACATTACCTACTAACCTAGTCAAGTAATCACTATGCGCCCCCTAATGCTAAATTGTCCGGTACTCCCTTGTGTTGGGAGGTGCATGTTGGTATTTTCTTTAAACCTGTTTCTAACCTTTATATCTATAAATGTATCAATTATCATTCATTTATCACATCTATTGTGACAATATAAGTTCATTTTGATGTATATTGAGGCACATTTACATGTGCAAATGTATTGTTCTTTTTCCCGGAAGTGAATATTTTTGTTGTTTTCCTACCTCTATCACTAGAGAGTTACCGAACAGTTTGGCACTAGGGGGCCCATGTGTGAATGTTTGTATGGAGAAATGAAATAGAAGGCATTCATATGAAACTATATTCACTGCAGACCTGCTCTGGTCCCCTCAGTTGCTAGGCAACAGAACTATGATTTAGCCATGACCAGGGCAGTTTTACAAGTTATGTTACTTAATCATCCAGAAATAACACGTGTTCTACAAACAAATCAAATTTTCAAAATATGTTAAGCATCTTGTATGTTTTAATACGTAGTGAATGACTCAAACTGTTTAAGATTTTTGCTTTCTCAAGTTGCTCCTTTTATCACAGAAGTTCATTTGGTCCTGCTTAATACATGAGTGTGCCGTCCTTCCTGTCAAGTTCCTTGATACAGGCTAGGTGACAGCACAGGATCTTAGTTAATTTGCATACCTCCAATTAGTAAAGACATAAAGTAAGCCCCTTTCAAGTACTTTTTCCATCTTGTGATTGTCTAGCCGGTGTAAAAATGTTATATTAGTTTACAGCATTTAAAATGTGTAAAAGTATAGACACATTTGTTTTACATGGGATGTGAAGGACGTCAGGCATTGGCTTATCTAGTCACCCTCCATGGCACAGATGTTGGTGTTTACCTTCTACCTTGTAGTGGAGGCAACCAACGAACTCGGAGAAAACCACCATGCACGGTTAGTGGTAAGAACTTTTCTCCACATGCTTCCCAGGACGAGAATCGCACCCGGGTTGCAGAGGTGAACGGCGAGTGTCTTACCGCTCAGTCAACCGTGCACCCAAAAATGTGATAATGTATATGTTTTTGCCAGTTTGGATGGTATGGCCAGACTACGTTTGAAACGCACAAGAGTGTCTTGGGTTGAAAACTTTTCTGCACAATTCAGAGATAAGCGGGGCAAAAGAAAGCTTATCGTCAAATATTACTCCAAGTAATTTTATACTTTCACCACTTGGTATAGTGATGTCTTGAACATCCTGGAATCATGTTCTCCTGTGTTTCAAAATATAACGGACTGAAATTTTGTCGGCTTGCTTCGAAAAAAAAAATGTGTAAAAACCATTGGACAGCTATGTCAGATTCTCTTGGGAAGACACCTATACATTGACAGGGGAATCCGCAATGTATTTTCATCACGAAAGTTTGACAAGGTGGCCTCCGTAATGAAACACGGAAGTCATAAAGATTGAAAAAAAAATCATGAGGAGTCAAGGTCCTAATACTGATCCATGAGGTACACCTTTTTGGAGAGGTTTCGAGTTGCTCTGTAATGACTGTTGTGTCATACATTGTATGCGACCAGTCAGCTGGATAAAAGTTTCACTGCATTTTTGCTAAACCCACACAAATGTAACTCGGCTATCAATAGGAAATAAGAAACGCTGCAAACGCCTTTGATAGATCCATTAAGGGCGACTTCAGCAACTTTGTTGTTGCGTAAGGCAAGTCAGCCACCTGCTTTGTGCACTTAATTTTTGCGGACTTAAGAGCAATAGTGGAAAGAAATACGTACATATTTTCCATGGAAATATAGTGATCGACCAGCATTTTTATTGTGTTCTTGATAAGCGTTTTTCTGTCACAACACTATCTCTGTATCGTTTTGTGATTACACTAGGTCAGCATGTCCAACCTTTCTCTTTTTGTTGTTTCACATTAATTTTGATGAATATTTTGTATCCATGGGAAGGACAGTCTCGATCAATATATCATAATAATGAATACAAAATCAATACAACTACACACTTATTCTTCAGTAATGACTTTGAATGCCCCCATTTTTTTCTTTTTTTATTTATTCGTGCACAGATTCTCCGATCAAAGTTAGCAAAGAATCACTACAAACTCATAAGGGAATCCCAATCAAATAATATGGCAAATCACTGGGAAAATATCCTTTGATAGAATTGCATCTAATACGTTTGTATCTGATGGTTTCGTGGGTGTATTATACAGCAGGTACATAACACAACCAAAACCCTCAAAGGTACATACACTTTAAGAGAATATGAAGTGATACTGTCAGCATGTCATCGGTGCTAGCGGTCCGGCGTAGATTCTCTGATGAGTTTACGAACTTGAACTACACTTTAATTTCGATCTATAAAAGGTTGCTTGCATCTATATCTTTTCCTTGAAAACACATTCTGTGACTTTGTTGCAAGAAGCGTTTGATGCAGAGTAACAAACAAAAGAGACAGATGGCGCTTTGAAGGAACGAAAACCTACACCTAGGCACGGTAAAAAAGAATCATTGATTTTACTTTCTTCCGTAGTCCATCTTATTGTCCCGATGATAATGATCTTGTAATAGCTCCGAGATCATTGTGGATGTTGATAGAGGATGCTTGCCTACGTTACACTATTTATGTTTCACTACACGAGTTTTCACTGCTTCGTGTCATATCATCGTTACATAATCATAGTCACTACCATAATCATAGTCCCTGCAATGGAACATGGAGTTATTTCTGATATTGGCGCATTGATTAGGGCCTCTATGGAAGCCTTAAATGAGGACGCCAAGGAAATGGCAGCAAAATCTGCGGTGTAGGCAGCTAAATCTAGTTTTGAGGATTTGAGCCCCCCAATTCAGCCTGGGGTGAAGACGTCACGCCAGAGCAATGATGGGGGTTCTGAATCTTTGATCCGTGAAAAGGTTGACACTGATCTGGCCGCAAAACTGGAATTAACCCATCCCCAAGCTTTGGCGCTTGCATTGCCACAGGCTCTTGTGGAGCCTAAAGTTTTAAAGACACGGGTCCGGTTCTTGCACAGTTAGTAAAGGACTTAGTCATCAAGGACTTAGGTAATTCCCGTTGCTGATCAAGTAAAAATCAGTTAACTGACTGGCAATCCAAAAATGTGGCCCCAGACAAGCAGATTCAGGAACTGGAGGAAACTGTTAGGGATCTTCAAAGGTTATGCATTGGAACAGTATGGCCGTCACAATAACCTACCTGGTTTCTCGGTTAAAAAGTTTTGCTCTTACATTTTATTTACAATTCTTATTGATATTCTGTTAGAGCATAATCCTTGTTCATGCCAATGTTGTTTTCAATGTTGTAACTGACACCAAATGTGGGGTGTCTGTATTGAAGCTTTGTATTTTACGTTTAGTTCTTGTAATATATGTTTCTGTTGTGTGTTTAGGTGCTGGGGGTATTCTTGCTTGCTTACCTGATGTATTTGCCATATATTATTATTACAACTGTTCAGTATATACTTGTCATGATTTTGTCTCCCCTCCGGACGACATGGAATCTTTAATCAGCCTATCATTTGTTTGAATTTTGATATTGTATATCTGATCTTGCGTATGGTTACAAGGAGTAATATTTCGTCAGATATGTTATGTTGTTTGCATTTTGCGTTCTTGTTCTATTGATTTCATATCGCGTGCACTTATACCGACCTGCCTATGTACACCCACTACAGTTACACCTATTCTTTGGGAAGGAATTATCCCCTTTTTGTCAATGTATCCCACACATGTTTGTATAAAGCAGGAGCTTGGACCGCTGTTCAGTTACTCCCTATTCAACTGAGATGCATTGTCAATACATTGTTTTTGATATATTATGTCTCCATCGTAAGGCTTAACACAAAAATATGGAGTGTTTACTCTCATCTCTGCATCTGTTGATTTTGCTTGGTGGTGATGTGCACCAAAATCCTCGACCCAACGCTGATTATAGAGCAATTTCTATTTGTGATGCAAATATACACAGTTGGTCTCGACGAACTTAGCTTTATTCACTCAGAATTTATCACATGAATTTGACATTATAGATTTATCAAATCTTTTTTAACTAACAACCACAGCGATGATGATTTTGTTATTCTTGACAACAATAATATTATTTGCCGTTCTCGTTCTAGCAGTTAATGTTGGGGCGTGGCACTTTTTGTTTGTAAATACTTTTTGACTGTTTGTCGTTATGACCTGGAAGCTGATAACCTTGAATTCTTATGACATGAATGAAAGAATCAATAACAGCAAGTTCTTGCTAGAACTAATTTACAGGCCTCTTAAACCACTTTTTTCCTTTACGAACGATTTTCACACACGTTACGCTATGGCTAAAGCTACTGGCACATACAATATCCTTGTGCTTGGCGACTTAAACGCCGATGCAATACTTCGCATGGTCTCAGACTTTAGCAATTCTGTACGACAATTTTAAATTGCAGTCACTGTGTTGTTTCGGCTAAATTATCATTCAAGTATAAACGGGAGCTTTCCTTTGAACGAGTTCTATGGGAATACGCTAAAGCAGATTTCAATCTTTTTCGAATCTCTCCCGCAACTTTTGATTGGGATGCTTCTTTCCCGTCTGACGATGTAAATGTTTGTTGTCAGGCCTGGGCTGACTGCTCTCTGGATATTGCTAGTTTATGTATTCCTAACAAAACAGTTATTATAGGGCCCAATGATTTGCCGGGGTATGATAGAACCTTACGGTGTCTGAAGCGGGGTGTTGTAAGAGCTTACAACGAGGATAAAAACGAAATCATCATAAAGATTCGGCAAATTTCAGGAATCTAACAGTTTTCAAAAATATCTTCAAACTGCTGAAACACAGCACAACTTTAAGCTCAGTGCATCTGTTTCTAATTCTTTTATTAATAACAAAACTTGGCGGCGTACTGTTATGTATTTCTTGAATCGGCATCATTGCCCGAACATACCCCCACTATTACATAATGATGAGTGTACATATGACAACCCTTCCAAAGCTAACGCGTTCAATTCCTTTTTTATAAGTCAATGTAATGTCGACGCATCAATATATACTTTACCCCCCCTTAAATTTGCTGCCATATAAGCTTCTCTATCTGGCAGACTTATTCTTGAATGTGAGGTTGTGGAAATTCTGAACAATACTGATGCATCCAAGGCGACAGGGCGAAATAAGTCCTAGATTATTAAAGGAAGCTACACCATCTATATTTAGCTCCCTTACCCGAATTTGTAACTTGTCTTTAACTCAAAACTCATTTCCTGCCTCTTGGAAGAGGGCCAATGTACTATCTCTGCATATAAAAGATTTAGAATTATAATGTTATAATTATCGACCCATGTCGCTCCTCAGCTGTGTGACTAAAGTTATGGAACGAATCATTTTCAACATGTTTTTAATTTCTTTTGCGATAATCTTGTTTTTTCCTCTCATCAGTCTTTGTTTATTCAGGATGATTATACCATTTATCAACTCTTGCCCCTTTATCATGGGCTTTGCTTAGCTACTGATCTTCGTAGGATGTAAGAATTGTTTTCCTAGACGTAGGCAAAGCTTTTAATAAAGTGTGGCATTTTGCTTTGCTCCACAAACGTGAAAAGAATGGAATATCCGATGAACTATAAGCATGGTTTCGCACTTAACAACAGTGTGTTGTCATCAAGGGTCAAAGTTCTAATTGGGGCACTATAAATGCCGGGGTACCTCAGGGTTCTGTCCTGGGTCCCTTATCTTTTATTTTTAATAATGATATCTTCGACATTGTTACTGCTAAAATTTAGTTATTTGCTGATGATATTTAACTTTACCTGACTGTGGACGACCCTGACATGTAATATCCTTAATGCTGACTTATCGTCACTTGACGACTGGTTCAGACAGTGGCTTCTTTCATTCAATGCTCTTAAAACCCATGGTATGATTGTCTCGCGCAAAACGCCTCTAGCTCCGCACTCTTCTCTCCTATTTGAAAATCACCAGCTCCAGGATGTATCTTATTATAAACATCTAGGTATAACCCTCAAAAACGATTTAACATGTTCCAGCATATTAGTGAATTTATTCTGAAAGCAAGTAAGCTAGTAAATATATTGAAGTGCTTGTAAACTCGTTTGGACAGATAGTCCTTCGAAACTATCTATGTATCCTTTATTCACGCATTAATCGAGTATGCTAGCCCGATATGGGACGGGTGAAGACAGGCAAATGCTGAAATGCTGAGAGCAATTCAGACGGCTGCAGCTCGTGTGGTCACTAATGCGATGAAATGTTCATCAACCTCTAAACTGTATGAAAAAAATGGGTGGAAAACACTTGCAGAAATTTGGAAAAACACTAATTTAATTATCATGCACAGAATTGTTCATAATTTGACCCCTTCCTATTTGCGCTATCTTCTTCCTGAAACTCAACTCACAGCTGTAACTCATAGCATCCGTCACCGACCAGACATCTTTTTCCTTTTTCTGTCCGTTTGTGGAATCAGCTTCCCTCTGAAATCCGCAGCGCCACTTCACTTGCTCAATTTAAGTTAAAACTAAAGTATATTCCTAAGTATTCTGCCCAATATGTAGAACTGCTTTATTTTTGTAAGAGATACACTGCCTTTAAACATGCCAAGATACAGTTGGGCTGTAGCCGTCTGAGTTATCACTTGTTTAAGATCGGTGTAGCTGATTCGCCTATGTGCTCTTGTGGTACAGGTTCCTACGATACCTTTCTTAACTTTTTTCATATGCTCTTTGTACCAAAACTTGAGGGTTGATTTACGCAATAAAATTATTCCGTAAGTACCATTCACTACTGCAACAGTTCACTATGGATCTAATGCTCTCCTAATAGTAGTTACATTATTTTTTGCAGCTCTTCATGAATTTGTTGAGAAAACTGAGAGACTGTAAGCTTTTGACGTATTTTGATGTAGTTTCATTCGAGATTATTATCAGCACAGGCCCCATTGTCTGTCGTAGTCCTGCTTAGTACCTCTTTTGTACCTTTGGTATTGTCTCTTTCGTGCTGTCTATATGTTGTCTTTTTACCGCGCGAGGGGTTAAGAAATGGTATCCCTGTTCCAAGATCGCATTCTTCCTAATGAAATACGTTTAAATCAACACAACAAAATCCTCAAAGGGACATACACTTTCAGAGAATATTCAATTGAAGTGATAGTGCCAGCATGTCCTCGGTGCTAGCGGTCCGGCGTTAAATGTCTGATAAGTTTATGGAATTATACGGCACTTTAATTTCGATGTATAATGGTTTGCTTGTACCTATATCTTCTCATTGAAAACCAATTTAGTGTGTTTGTTGTAAGAAGCTTTTGGTGCAGAGATATGCACGTTCTCTGATCATTTCTGAAACACGCAAATTCAGCTCCTATCTTTTGAGCACCCAAGAGTCCATAAGAACGCATTTCTAAATCCAGGATTTCTCCAGGCATATATAAACGGATTTGCACAGGAACTTGCGCATAAGAAAAAGGCACCAATATCGTGCATAACAGTCGCCCATACGGGATCAGGACAGGGCGTGTTCAAAAAAGGCATCAATATGGTAAAAATTATAATGGAGAGTCCCCAGAACATAGTTAATCCACCTAGTACAGAACACATCATCTTGGTCAGCTTATAGTCAGACTTGTTGTCAAGCGGTCTTTCAGATATTTGACCAATCACCCCCTCGTTTCTAATGGCACGCTTTTGCTTCCATGCTAAGTAGAAGATCCGTGAATATACAAGCCACACAAGGAGACAAAATGCAATTATGAAAGGGAACACTATCAATCTGGCATAGACACGGGGAGCTACCGTTGTAAGGGTACAAATGGCATTAGGTTTCCAGGAGCCAAACTTCAAAAATACGGTACATCCTGGGGTTATTGTAGCAGTCCAAGCCAAAGCTATGTTCAGAAAGACACACTTCGGGTGCACGATTCGTTCGTACCGTAGGGGATAAAATATTGCAATGTATCTGTCGATGGACATGGCAAAAAGAGACACCAGGGACATTGCGCATGTTAATCCAACTACCGTCACACAAATCAAACACAACTCTTTTCCCGCTGTGTAGCCAATGTATTTTTGTAAGCGTACTATTCCACAGAGTGGCAGAAACAATCCCATTAGTAGGTCTGCAGAAGAGAGATTTATGACAAAAATGTTGGACAAGGTCCGTAAATGTCTGAAACGACAAACAACAAATATGGTCAAAATGTTGGATCCACAAATCAGAACAGACATTATGCAACACACTGTTGTGAAAAGTATGGCAGGAGCATAATTGTTGTCAGTATCCTCTGTACACAGAATTTCATTTTCCAAACACCGAGACCTGTTGTGAGACCAACACTTGGTCATGTTGATGGTTAGGTTCATCACGACCATTGTCTTCACACGCCCGTTGCTTCCACCTCAGCGACAAAATAAAGATAGCAATTTCATCAAGCTGCCCACTGGATGGCTACTGAATTCACAGTTGCAATAACACGGTGACAATTTATTGACACCCAGGTGGCGATACTAACCACAAATTGCCCAGTGATTTCCACGTTAATGATCAAAAAAGGAGTGTGTATCGATAGATCATCTGAAGCCTCATCAATATACAATCGGAATTGTCAAGTGTGAACTGTGCACTTGAAACAGCATATGAAGGCACTATCAATATTTAATGCTTTCAAGGTTCAGTTTTATATGAAGACACCTGGCGATATTATATACGCCATAAGGCCCACGCAGATAGCAATTTATATTTAAGCACATAAACATGAAGAGGGCACGGATGTTCCCTGAATCTGCTTTGTTTTTCTTTTTTTTTCTTTCTTTCTTTCTTTTTTTTTTTTTTGTTGAGTATCCACAAATATTTGCTTTGCATTTACCGTAGACTGTAAATAGTATTTGACAGTTCAAGGTGAAAACGGCGAAGGCAGCAGAATGATGCTCGTTATGCGCAAATTGCATATCCGATAGGTGAATTTAATGTCATTCATTGTCAATGACTTGATTTAATAATTTCGAATATCTTTAGTACTCAGGAACATGGAATAATTCCCCTGTAATTTTTGCTTGAGCGTTTATCCGCTCTGACGTCTGTTGGTATTGAGACTATCGCAGAATCTAGTGAACAATAAGGCATACAGTAGTGCGGAATCATGCTATCAAATAAACAGCAAAGCAGTGGGTGTGCAACATTCCTTACCTGTATGATATGATCGGGAAATATAGTACCTTCACTATCTGATATCAATGTCTTTAACATTTTTACAGCTTTCTTGACATCCTTATGTTCTATATTGGTGGTCCTCTGCTTGTCGATAAAACGTCTATAATGAATTTCTCCATCAATCAGTTCCATTTGTCTACTTTCAAAATTCAGCGAATTTTCATATTTGCAAGCAAACAATTGGAAAGTTTCTTTCGGGGATGCTTTGCAGTTGATCAAATACTACTCCAACCTAACTATACAGACAGGAAGTAATATATTTGGCACATCATGTACCTATGACTGGGCATTTAGGGGTTAGGAAAACACTGGATAGGACATACAAGTATTTTTTCTGGCCAGGTATTCATAGCGATGCAGTGCAGTACTTGAAAACATGCCGCCTGTTAGGAGTTATAGGTTACGACCGGGAGCTTTGCCAAAACTTTGCAGAAGTGTCAGCTCCTTTCACTGATATGTTGCGCAAGGATGTAAAGTTCAAATGGACCAAAAATGCGAGGAGTCTTTGATGCTTTAAAACAATCATTGTTGCGGGCTCCAGTGCTAGCTGTACCAGATTACAGTAAACCATTCAGATTATTTGTAGATGCCTGTGATGTTGGGGTCGGTTCTTGGATCGCTCAATTGGGTCAAAGTCAGGTTGATCACGCCATAGCATACTTTTAAAAGAAGCTGAGCAAGCATCAAATAAAGTACTCAAATGTAGAGAAAAAGTATTGGCTTTGATTTTTTCGGTACAGCATTTTGAGATATTAAAACCCATTCAATATTTGCATAGGTTTAAGAATAAGAATCAAAGACTCACTAGGTGGAGCTTATTTTTACAGGAATACAACCTCGAAGTAAATGACATCAGTCGTAGAGATAATATCATATCTGATTATCTCAGTAGACATTATTATTATTATTATTATTATTATTATTATTATTATTATTATTATTATTATTATTATTATTATTATTATTGTTATTATGGAAGGATATTGACATGATATAGATGGGCATTTAAAACAGAGAAGTTAAGACGTAGCTGCGTGTGGCATATGTTAAGGAAACGATTTCCATGTTTAAAGTATGAGGGGTTTTTTTGTCGATAGTTAAGAGTAGTAGATTTAATTTAGATTTGAACTGCGGCAGGGAATCGGTGACACGAGCATCAACCGGGAGGTTATTCCATAATTTGATAGCAGATGGGAGAAATGAAGAGCCGAAGCGATTGGTGGTAAATCTAATTTGGCGTAATGCAGCACGATTTCTCAATAGGCGACCAGTACTGAGTGCAACCTCGCGAGGAACTAGATCATGTAGGTATTGCGGAGTAAATCTATTATACATTTTAAAGAAAAGAATAAGTTTAAAGTATTTCCTTCGATTTGGCAGAGTTTGCTATTCGAGAAGTGAGACACGTGGAGTGTATCGAGTTGCGCCAAGGCAGATCTTGGCTGCCTCAGTATCGTAGAGATAATATCATATCTCATGATCTCAGTAGACATTGTGATGATTAATGAAATATTGGGAGTAGCACCCAAAACTAAATAGGTGTTGTAGGTAAAAGAGTGATATGTTAGTTTCGGGTTATCCTTTTCACTGACTTGTCATCGGTAACTGCGCTTCTCTTGCTTCAGATTCGCCCTGGAGACGAAAAGGTGGAAGTGCCTCTTATGAGGCTTATTTTTCGTATTGCACACACAGTTACTCAGTATGCACCTCGTTAGAATGAGAGATTAGCCGAATGGGTGGTTAGCTTAAAATGTTAAACTGTGATTTTGGCAGCGTAATGATTCAATAACAGGAAAAGCATTATTAATTAGTCATTCGACTTACTGAAAATTCATTAATATCAGCTTTAATTTTTTTCGCAGGTGAGTTATGTTATGTGTTGATAAACAAAAAAAAAAAAAAGAAAAGAAAAAAAAGTTAATCTCTTATATAAAATATACAGTGGGTGCAGATTTAAGTTGCAGCAAAAGCACTTTTGGGACAAGAGAGACTTGAATGCCAAGTGAAAGCATGCCGGGAAGTGGTTGAGTAATCGCCGCTCTTGCTTAGTTCTGATTGGTCAAGGAGGACCTACTTGATGGGTTAAGTACGTGAAAGGCGATCACAGTGGCGATAGGATTGAGCTTTAAGGGCAGTCTGTTTCTGATCAATAGGAACGGGCGCCGTAGATCAAGGTCAGACATCCGAATTTGTCTGGCCCATGCACAGTGACCAGAGTGCATGTTAAATTTATAGTAGTGTTCCTGCTGCGACCTGGCGTTGACCAAGTGATTATTGGTTAATTGAGAGCTTTTGTATGCTCTTTTAGGCCTGCATTTTGTATTTAGTGGGGCTGTGTGTGGTTCACCACTAAATAATGTAGGCATCCAACTTGGGCCATTTAAAGCTTTTGAATGCTCTAACATATTTTGTTTTTGGTGTATCTGTGGTTGAGTAATCGCCGCTCTTGCTTAGTTCGGATTGGTCAAGGAGGATATATTGACAATATATTGAAAATTTGTAATATATATGTGACCTTTTCTTTCTTTCTTTCTTTCTTTCTTTCTTTCTTTCTTTCTTTCTTTCTTTCTTTCTTTCTTTCTTTCTTTCTTTCTTTCGTTCATTCTTCCTTCTTTTCTTTCTTTCTTTCTTTCTTTCTTTCTTTCTTTCTTTCTGTCTATCCCTATTTTTGACCAATGAATAATGTAGACTTCTAAGTAAACCATTTTGAGCACTCATATGCTCTGATATATTTTTTACTTTGTGGATCCGTGAGATTCACCATTTCAATAATAAAAACTTCTTAATAAGTCATTTTTGAAATCTCATACCCTCTAATATATTTTGTATTTTGTGGATCTTGTGTAATTCACAATTTCTTCCAAATAGCCATTTTTGGCACAAGGAGACCAAAGAAAAGTATATTTTCAAAGCTTGTATTATCTCTCCAATGTGGTGGTTTGTGCAGTATATTTGTGAAGTGTTTGTGTTAAATTGCACAGCAAATCCTCGAAATTAATATGTTTTATTTTTTGTGATTGAAAGGACCAGGAGTAAGATAATTGAAAACTAAACCGCAGTTTCGGCGCTACAAACAAAAGCCGGCTTTCCCACAAATTCCAAGATAATGTTTCAGATTTTGTTATTTGTTTCTGATACTGCTCTTTGATTCAGAGTTGCAGCCCTGAGGTCAACTGGACAAGCCAGGAGACAGGACCCACTTCATCGTTTGTAACCCCCATTCCGATGTGAACAAAGTCAACATGGACAGTTAAAAGACGTACCTGTTTCCTCCATTGTTGTGCTTTTCCTGTTTTATGTTAGCGAATGTATATTTAAACAAAAGTTTCTGTCTTGCTGTTCTCTTCACGGCAACATAGTGTAGCATTTTATTTTCTGTTGTTGAGGTCCTTTTTGGCACAAGAAAGCCACCTCTTGACAATATATTGAAAATTTGTAATATATATGTGACCTTTTCTTTCTTTCTTTCTTTCTTTCTTTCTTTCTTTCTTTCTTTCTTTCTTTCTTTCTTTCTTTCTTTCTTTCTTTCTCTCTTTCTTTCTTTCTTTCTTTCTTCCTTGTTTTCTTTCTTTCTGTCTTTCTTTCAGTCTATCCCTATTTTTGTCTCTCTCTTTTTTAACACTGCACTTTTTAAACTTACATGTGACCTTTAAGGGTCAAAGATCAATGCCATTTTGCCATTCGAAATTTTCTCTTAGCCACAACTCGATCAATTTTTATCCATTTAAAAAAAAAAAAAACATGTTGGGCTCAAATTGTAGATATTTTGACACTGAAAATTTGTTGATATACATGTGGCCCCTTAAAGTCAAAGGTCAAGTTCATTTGGGCCTTTAAAATTGTCATCTAGCCATAACTTGGTATATTTTCATCCAATTTTAGTCATGTTTTGCTCAAATTGTAGGTATTACAACAATGCACATTTTTGTAATTTGCATGTGACCCAAAAGGATGAAAAGTCGAGGTCATTTGGACATTGAAATTTCATCTAGGTATAAGCTTAACGGAATTTGAAGTACGAAAGGCTTGAAGGCTGTATTGCATGACATGGTTCCATTACATTTGATCTTTGATAGAGGGATGAGGGGACGGGAGGTCGAACGACGGAAGGTATACATAACATTAAAAAAGTGAATTAACTGTGATGTATGGAGGAATGCATATCTCACACATCAGGTTGAGTGAATAATTTGACATGATGGCAACTCACTGGCCTGACTAACTCTACAAACAGTTAATTATGAGAAGCTTAATGTGCATGAGACAGACAGTTGTATCAACTAGAAATTGTGCTGAACAAAATAAATGGATGGCACTTTTCAAGCTTCCTAAGGTAGGTCATACACGCCTTCTGTCATGTTAAGCAAAGTTGTGGTTCTAAATTGTCAAACAGGACGTGGTCCCAGAACAAGTTGTTGTCAATGCAATATCTTGCATTTCTCTGATTAGATATCTTTCTGTACCTCAAGAAAAAATACAAATGATGAAGCAGGAACCAGCGATCGTCATTACCGAACCGGCGATATGTCACTTCTCTAAACTTTATACACACAAGACGTGGGTCTTCCCAATTTGATAAAT
The DNA here is from genome assembly GCA_964020975.1 of Hermodice carunculata. NCBI lineage: Eukaryota > Metazoa > Annelida > Polychaeta > Eunicida > Amphinomidae > Hermodice > Hermodice carunculata. Next base: position 25,502 of record CAXHWN010001230.1, read on the forward strand.
ATGATTAGACTGTGTGTAAACCAATGAAACTCCAGATCTGTCCATGAAATTGCCATAAACTTGTACAGCCACGAACACAGCAGGCCTCAAGCTGTCCATCAATGTAAACTTCCAAGTTGTATTATGTGCGGACATTAAGGTTCCGTCTCCCAAATTTGTAACAGCAGCAGATACTTTCAGTGACTTCTCATATTTGTGGTCCCCACCCCAGCCCACTGTTCGGATTAGGCATGGAGGTACCAAATCCGTTTTAGTACCACCGTGGTTTAGGCAACAAGCCATACCAAATTTATTTGATTCAGGCTTGGGTTGCCAAATGTATATATTGAAGTGATCGAACTTCTGTAAATTCACATGGTGAGGTCATCCCCAGTACCAGCTTTTTAATGGTGAGAGAGGGGGGCATTGGGAGCACAATGACCTAAATCCATGGTACTGTACACTAAATGTCTCTCACGATGCAACAACTCTGCTTTTCATTTGAAAGTTGTGCAGTCACGTGACCAAATCCAAGCAAATGAATTGGCCAAAATTACACGTCTTTTAAGAACCAACACTTCCACAACACTATAGCCAGCATACTAGTCAATATATTCACACACATCAAAGGCAATATAATACCTCTTGTAGTCGATTTATGATAATTATTGGAAACTAACACAGTTCATATCTATTTTTATTGCTCCTACAATTTAAAGTATGGTGTGCTAGATGTTTTTCTATAGGAACCCTAATCCATTGTTTTTTTAAATATCCTCAATGATACAAGTGAATGCTATCTATCTCAGGCAAGAGAAGAAGAAAAAAAAAAAGAAATCATATTTCATTGAACAATATGCTGGGACCACATGCCTAGACCACTTTTGCCTGCTTGACTGTCCTACCATCTGGTTGGTAGTCTAGTTAAGGACCTTAGCCCACCTGTCAAAGTGCATTGCCACCCCCATTTCAATTTATATTATTGCTATAAGTATATTCAATAAAGAATGAACAAAAGTTGTAGCATTTAATATGAACAACGTTTGAAGACACACATATAGATTTGCTTTGAAGCAAATCTGCTTTTCTTGTTTTAATTTTGTCAGCCAGTAATAGCTATGTTGCAGTATAATGACATCATATTATCTCAATTACACGCAAGACAACTGGCTGATGGATGTGGCAGTAAATGGACGTCCTATGTCAATTTTATCAATGTCACCAGTACCTATTTATGTTCAAGTGGGCATCTACTGTCATTTTAACCGTAAGTAATTTTTGGATATAAAATAAGTTGCGTTCACACACTGCCCGATAAGAATTATTACAAAGGCTTCCTTCATGTTTTTATAAGAGACATAACAAGCTAAATTATAAGCCTGGACAATGCATGATCCTAGCAACGCATGCTTTTGCCGCCATATATGCGTCTACGGCCACAATAGTACAAAATATGCACATAAACGTCCTTCAAACAGTGAGGTCCTGGGTACGTGGCATTTTGTATACAATGTTGATTCCTCTATATTTACATTTTGGTGATATAACAACCTGGCATTTAAACACAGTAAAAAGGTGTTGGTATAACGGTATAGTTATTGTACTCTTGAATCGGTTTTTGCTTTTAGCTATGAATGAGAAAATCTTTAACGGTTTGAAAATCCAATAGTGTATAATTTACTGAAAATGATATGTTTTCGTTGTGTTATTACCAGCATATATATCAAAAATATAAAATATACACTTATGCTTGTATGTACCACATGGATTAGATATTTTTTATCTTAAATATTTTAAAGGCGATATTGGGATAAATGGGAAGTATTTTAGTTGTCTTGATAAAGTTTGCTTGGGGAAAACAAGGAGTGAATTTAAGAACAGTTTCCGAGATACAGAACCGCAATGGACACAGCAAACAATCACCAATTTCAAGGAAAAAACTCCAGCCGGAGTCAGAAATAGACCATGCATGCACCACACAATATTTTCAAAGAATATGTAAGTGTGTACATACCTTCTTTCGCACTCACTAAATGAACGTGTAAAAACAGGTCCCTTATTGGCTCTGGTTCCGTGTCTTCTATGACTGTTAAAATGGACAAAAATCTGGTTTGATAAAATTGTTTCACCAGATTCATAGCGTTTTTTTTTTTTTTTTTATTATTATTTTTTTACTGTCTATGCTTATTTTCTTGTCACTAAGTAATTCAGGATGTATATATGGGGAGAAACTAAATTGCCCCCCTTTTCACAGCTGCTACACATGTTTTAGGGTCACTCCAGTCATACCCCAACAATATCTACAATCATTAAGGAAATAAAAACATTTTTCATTGTATGTCTCATTACATATTTGAGTGATACCCTTCCCCAGCCCCAGTTCTATTTATCGATAAACTGGACAGAGGTTGGTCACTAGGACAAGCTATGACATGATTATGGATGCCCGCTCCCATAAAGGAACTTGGGAGTCACATGCACCCGTAAACAATATGTAACTTGCATATTTGTGTCCACACCTTGTCACTGGACAAAGGAGGTGTGTCTATAAATAGCCTGAGCAAACACCAAGCTCATCCAAGACGTTGAGCCTATTTCTTGGTTAGCAACGTCTATTGTTGTCAACGTACGGTATTATCACGTAACAAACGAACATTATGTTACGTGATTAACGGTACCACGCTGCAGCCGTTGAAATCTTCAGTTCCTGATGAGCGACACTACTGGCGAAACCGGTCGAACGACACGAAAGTGAAGCCATACCTTTGCTCGTATTTTCAAATTATGGAAAATGTAAATAAATAAATGTATTTGAAATATGCAACTGATACGTTTGAAAGACCCTGACATTGAATTGTACAGGTTACTGGTATAAACTCTATATTTAAAAGATTGTCGACTTGTTATATATATATATATATATATATATATATATATATATATATATATATATATATATATATATATATATATATATATATATATATATATATATATATATATATATATACATATATATATTTATATATACATGTTCTTTCTTTCTTTGAGGTTTGTTTCATTTGTGAGATAATAGTGACAATTAAGTTACTTGTTTTTCTTTTCTGTTTTTTTTAGATAACCACCGTTTAATTCGGTTCAATGGGGAACTTCCTCAGAATACTTCGCTTAGTGTGTGTAATACGCGAATTTGTTAAGGTCACTGTCATATTAACAACTAATTCATGGCCACGGCATTTAAAAATATGTTTTTGCGCATAGCTCCATCTTTCATGACTTTACCCTATATGTTTTCAGAAGATACATTTTTGCATACAAGTCTATCAATATAGCATTTGACTTCTGAGATATCACGAACACGATGATTCGGTTACTTCAGTATGTGATGTCTCAGACGTCAAATGCAATGCTGATAGATTTGCATGAGAAAAAGCAAAAACAGTTCCGAGAAAATCGTGTTGAAAGGAAAGGTTGCCAATTCTTGTGCATTTATGGCCGTAACATGACACACACCCACTTTTGTCATGTAAATTTTCTTTTCACACATCTGACTTTTTTCGAGCATGTATTATAAATTTCAAACTATCCAAAAAATAATAACAGAGGAGACAATGTATCTTCTACTAATTACCCATGAAAATCATGTAATGACTGAAGCAATGTACACATTAAATTAGCTGCAAAGATTGCATTTGCATTTGGGGGCATTCCATCTATTTAATTCCCTTTTTTAATATTTCAAATTTTGTCATTTCTTTAAAATCATGTGGTTATTCATCCCATAGTTTAGGTAGTAACAACTCTCAAGGATCTGCAAAAACACCGTGTTTACCCCTGGAATCTTGACATTAAGAATTTGACCTGTGTTATGTTGGTTGTCGCTTAGGTAGTAGTAGTGAATGTTTAGGGGAGGGGGGGGGGCAAACAGTTTTCCCTTTGAACGCTTCTTTTGCGGTTGTTTTAATCTAATTTGTTTCCAAACTTACCTAGTCAAGCAATGTTTGGTTTAGAGAAATAAAATAGGAGGAATTCATATTAAACTATCTTTATTGCAGACCTGCCCTGGTCCCCTCAGTTGCTAGGCAACAGAACAATGCCTCTGCCACGATCAGGGCAGTTATGTTACTTAACCCTCCAGAAATAACACTTTTTCTACAAATAAATTAATTTTTTTAAAATGTTTTAAGCATCTTGTATGTTTTAAAACTTATTGAATGCCTTTTTTGTAAGAATTTTGCTTTCTCGCGTTGCTCCTTTTATCACAGAAGCTCATTTGGCCCTGCTTAACATTTAAATATACCTTCTTTCCTGTCATATGTTTAGAATACGTTTGTAACACATCAGAGTACCTTTTCTTACGAAAACGTTTCTCCACAATTCAGAGATATGCTGAGCAAAAGATAGCTCATCGTGAAATATTACTCCAAGAATATCAAACTCTTTATCACTTGGTATAGTGATGTCTTGAACAGCTATACTGACATCAGGTTCTACTGTGTTTCCAAATATAACTGATTGAAATTGATTGGGATTGCTTCGAAATAATTGTGTGAAAACCACTAGACAGCCGTGTCAGATTCTCTTGAGCAGACACCTGTACCTTGCAAAAAGGATAAGGTGATCCATTAGTATGTGTAGTGTATTCATGATAAGCGTTTTTCTGTCTTGACACTATATATGGTTTTGTGATTAGATTAGGTCAGTATGTCCAACCTTTTTCTTATGTTGCTTCACATCAATTTTGATCAATATACTGTATGCATGGGAAGAACTGCCTCGATCAACATATCTTAATAATGATTAAAAATTTAATAGAACTATAAACTTGCACAAGTCCCTGGTGCATGTCCCTATTTTCCTATCCCGCAGTCCCACCCAGGAGTGCGATACATTTTCCCCTCCACAAAGTTAACTGTATAATATTATGCCAACAACACGCAGTTATTAAATAGGTCCTACTGTTATTATTTTTTAACTGGTCGACACTGTCACCGTGCCGGTTTCAACAGTAGCAGCTATTGAGGCCTAGTAAGTTCTAATCCTATTATCATTGCGATAAGGCTGAGTGGAAAGTGGTCTTCGATGAATGCATGGCTAGTTACTGGCCACACAGGCGAGACAAAGCTGACCGTCTCCCTTCGGCTGCCGACACTGGACGCCCTCCGCCTGACGCAGTGCACTGCAATTAATCTTTCATTACACAGTAGCTCAATTAACAGCTTCTGAAGAGGGGTGCCTTATGACCACTCGATTGACTGTGTGATAAGAAACACAGTGCAGACCGCCCGGCGCTGATCATATGGAGTCAATGTTATCTGGTAATAGACATGTTCCATGCCAATACGCTAGGTTTAAGGGCCTACCTGTATTGTAACAGAATAAGGCTACGGTGTGTGTTTACTTAAAATTTCATTTTGCAATGAATTTGATTTTAAATAAAATATGGAAGACAGTCCAGTGAGACTTGAGCAAGTCTAACAGAACTACACATTTATTCTTTATTAATGACTTTTAAGTTCCTCGTTTTTTTCTTCTTTATTTATTTGCTCAGCAATTATCTGATCAAAGTAAACAAAGAATCATTACAAACACATAGGGGAATCTGAGTCAAATTACATGGCAAACCACTGGGAAAATATCCTTTTGATAGAGGTGCGTCTAATACGTTGTTTCAAATGGTTTCGTGGATGTATTATACAGCAGGCACATAACACATAGTTAGGTATGGAATTTATGAATATGTGCCATGTTTTTGTGTAATGTTTGATAAATACTTCATTGGCTATGTTGTGCTGTGGGCTGCGTTCTCCGACTCGTAGTTATAATGGAGGTAGAGAGTGTTTACAATGTTCCAGGTTCATAAATATCACAAAAACGATGTAGGCCTTTTTTCTTCTTTTGCTGTAAACTTAGCTGACTGACAAGTCGGGAGGACTTAAAAGAGATAGGCCTACCAGGTCTCTTTATATTTTTGGCACAAGTAATAAAATTTGGGTTTTGAGTGGTTAGGCCTGTACACTTTGGAAAACTATACTTGTTAATGAAAAATATTTCAAAGGTTGAAAGGACCAGTTTGACACCACCAGTTGCCTTTTATGGGTGACTGCATGTCTCAAGTCAGGAGAAATTTGTTTCTTCACATTGGTATTGGAAGATGAATGTTGATGCTTTGGTAACTCTGGAATCCCTTTGCTGTCATTTTTGAGTTTGGAATTTATGAATCTGTGTGTGTGTGTGAGAGAGAGAGAGAGAGAGAGAGAGAGAGAGAGAGAGAGAGAGAGAGAGAGAGAGAGAGAGAGAGAGAGAGAGAGAGAGAATGACTATAACATTTCGTTTATAATTTATTTATTTCAAGAAGCAAACATTACAAGATGTAAGTGGCAAACACGATAATTTCGTAAGCGTTAAATGTTAGAAGGCACACAGGAGGTTGAAGGAAGAGGGAACAAAACCAAGATGAGATTCGAACCCATATAGATTGGTGGCATTTTTATCGTAACTTAACCATTCGGCCAACCGATCATTCTGGGTTTGAGCCGGTCAATGTTGCACCACAAAGGACACATTTTTATTGGACCAATTAAAAACCCGCTTATTATTGGACACGTTTATCCGGATTATCACAGCCAATCATTTACTTTGTTTATTCTTTTAATGAGGGCTTTAACGTGAAACAGATCAGCGTCTACAATATTTTATGGCTTATACTTGATGGTATGAAGCGCTGATACGCTCCCTCTCTTTTACGCTGACCGAATTCTTCACTTGACCCACGTGACACGAAACTGTGCATCATGTAACTGCCTTTGCAACCACACTGAAGGTTGGTTGCTTCTAATGGGAAAACTTCTTTCCATTAAAATGTAACATTTAGTGATAGCTGATCATGTTTCTTTTATGTACCACTTTTCATCCTATGTATATTTCTGTATATGATTTTTGCTGGGCCCGATTGAGAAACAGCATTTCTGCTTGATCGGATTCCCAGAATAAATATATTATTATTATTATTATTATTATTATTATTATTATTATTATTATTATTATTATTATTATTATTATTATTATTATTATTATTATTATTATTATTATTATTATTATTGTTATTGTTATTATTATTATTATTATTATTATTATTATTATTATTATTATTATAGTTTTCGGTAAAATATTGCATGCTTTAGCTGGGACATGAAGTCTTCACGTAAAATGCACTGGTTTCACAGCTTTGCTTTTCTTTCTATTTTCGTGGAGTCAAAAATGCCCATTTCTATTCCTTGTGAGACGACCCATAGCTGTCAGCTCAAATTAGGGTCTGACATCTATGTCTCAGAGTATCTTACGAAATGGTTCCAAGGGCTTTCTTACTTGACGCGTCAAATCAAAAATAGCAACAAAATTGACGATACATGTACTTCTGATGTGAGGGTCTTCATTAGGATTAAAGACACAAGCCGTGAAGTTCTGTGTGAGGAGGACATTGAGAAACTATAAACAGGCTAAAACAACTTAACCTCCCTAAAATTGTTGATAGCAGACTTTTGGACCCTCATCCCTGAGTCCCAATCACAGACGCTTGCAGCAGACCGCGGGCAACTACATGCGAGGACTGTAGCGCAAACCCCCATTCTTTGTATTGTGGTAAACATCAAGATATGAAATTCGAGTCCGAATCGGCTGAAATCGCTCTCGCAAATATTCCCAGAACTTTTATTTCGACAACTTTCAAGCAAAACGATTTGGCGGTTTCTCCTCGTATTATGTGGACGTCACGCCGAATTGAAATGAAATCCAATGTTTGTCGGTGGAAAATGAGATTAAATAGCTTTTTTCAATGCACATACCACACTTGGGGAGATATTCTGATTGTAACAAACGAGAGCGGGCGCCGATACCTGGGATACCACGAGAGGCAAACAAATACACGGACTGGACGTAACCCACGGGATGTGAAGCAGTTAGACCTAAAATGTTTGAAAATTGATAATTTACATAGATGACATTTTAAACTTTACGAGAAGTACTGGGATGCTAGGCCCAGTGATTTTTGTCACCCAGACACACAGTTATATCTGGCAATAAATCACATTGATGACGGAAAAACCTTGTTCAACCGCTCTGCTCTCGGCCAAAACACTCTAGCCAATATGCTGAAAACAGTGATCCAGAAGGCAGGACTGAAAGGAGATATTAATTTAACTAACCATTCTGAAAGAAAATACTTGATTCAGAAACTACAAGATCACAACGTGGCCCCAACCCATATTGCTCAAATTTCTGGACATAAAAACCTGCAAAGTATTACGAATCATTCACAACTCAATACAATACAACAAATTTCTGGACATAAAAACCTACAAAGTACTACAAATGATTCACAACTCAATACAAGACAACAAGAGCTCATCAGTGACTGTTTATTGAAAACATATGGGTCTCATAATCCCACGATTTTGCCAGCTGGTGCTGTCACCAGTTCATCCGCAACCATGGCGCTCTTGCCTTTGCCTTTTCCGGGCAGTCAAGTCGACCCGGCGAGTCGAGCCCTTCCCACTAGCTCTACCACCAGGCCTACTACCAGCGTCCCAGTCCGTTTACCAGCAGCAAAGCCGGAGAGGGAACCGCTTGCCTTGATGCCAGTTACCTCCACATCAGACATTGGCACTGCTGTCAACTGTGCCCAGCGCCACATAGAACAGTCTTTGATTATCGCAAAGTCAAAATAATGAAAATAGGTCTATGCTTTCATCTATGTTCAGAGGTAACGAGTGTCACGGTAATGTGCATTTTCTTTTCAACATTAATCAGTGATGTCATGCCCACGTAAAACCTCGTCGCCGTGTTGCAATTATTGTAAGTGACACTGAGAGCTCTCAGGAGTAAATGATAGAATTTACCAGCATATGATCGACTGTTTCATTTTGGTTTTGTTGTGAAAGATTAAGTCATCATTATGCAATTTTCTACGATCTACGACATAGCTGAAGCTATGTGCATGCTCTTGTTTTTGTACAGAGCGTTGCAGCGGGTGACAATTTTTATCGTTTTCATGGTTGCAAGGGAACGCTACTTTTTCGAATGTCCCCGCTACTCTGCACAGCGTAGTATCTTGCAAACCGAAATAATCCCCCATGCTCAATTTACATGCAAAACGTTGCTGTATGGACCCATCAATTGCCCTAAACAAGTAAAATCAAAGATTTACGATGCTGTTATCGACTACGTCAAAGACACAAATCGGTTTCCTTAATAACTGTCACGGGAACATTTTTAGCTAGCCATACTATACCTATCTGTACTGTCAAATTGATGTCAACTTCTCTTTGTATGTCCTTGTACATGTATTGTCCTGTTATACCTGTATTTGCACCCTCTCTTCACTGGATTTTACTTCACAGTTTTTCTTCTTTTTTTTGGCGAGAGGGGTTCATATAGGCTTTGCCTGCTCCCCAATCGTTTTTGGAAATAAAATATGTTTAAACCAAAGGTACGCTAAAGAAGCTTCTGATCTGTGAATATCGCCTCTTTATACGTTTTTATAGAGGTTTCGGAGTGTATAAAGTCTCTACTACATTTCTGCATGATAAACGTGAAACCATGAACTTGTAGTTGTGTAGTTATGATGTTACTTTATCATACCTAGAGAACAATTTGACACACGCTCCAGTAGATTTTTTTGTGTGCGAAAATAGTCTGGTGCATTGGTCATATTTGAAGCGGATGGATATTATAAAGCCAATTTAATGTGAATACGTTATTTGAGAAAATAGCGCTATGTGGAGAAATTTTCGTTCGGTTCGAAGGTAAAAAACCTCGATTAACAGGGAAAAAAAGAATCTTACATGGTCCAGTGTGAGTAACTGTTTTCTTGTCACTCGAAAGCCCATCTCTTGGTAAAAATCACTCGTGACCTCGGGTCACTTGTGATTAATACCAAGAGATGGGCTCTCTCTTAACAATGGTACATGCATATATATATATATATATATATATACATATATATATATATATATATATATATATATATATATATATATATATATATATATATATATATATTTATATATATAATATATATATATATATATATATATATATATATATATATATATATATATATATATATATATATATATATATATATATATATATGCATGTACCTAGGTTCCCTTTCCTTCTGGTTCAATTTCGCCAAGTTATTTTTCAGTCATATAATATAGTGTGGGGGCATATGGAGTCTCGTGGGCTTTTGATGAAGATTTTATAAAAGCTACTCAAAAATGTTAAATACATCTGAAATAACAGAAAAAAACATGTTGGCACTTTGCCAACCTGTTAGATTCAGAACGGCCGCCATTTTTCAAAATGTCAGCCAAATTTCTAATTTTTGTCCAATTCAGGTCCCTTAAAGGTCCTTGCAGTATAAAGCACCTTATTTGGGTATTTATTTTCATAACTCCCGGCTATAAAGTTGGATTTTTATCTTGGTCAATTTAGGCCCATATTTGTCTTAAAAGTATCAAATCATTGGATCGAAAGAATGTAAACCGAACCGAGATAAATGACTTTATTTTGAAAGAACATTATGACACCAGTATATTACTACAATAAAGGGCATCATCACCTCCCTTACCAAGTTCATACCTGTGTGACTGGGGGACCTATTTTAAATTATCATCATTCTCACCTTCATCATTGTCACTCTCATTTTGTGAGTTTACATTGGAACAGTATTATGAAACAGGTGTATTGCTACAATAAATGGCATCATCACCTCCATTATATAGTTCATATTTGTATGATTAGGATAATTATTTTAACTATCATCATTCTCATCTTCATCATTGTCACTCTCATATTGTGAGTTAACATTGAAACAATATTATGTATGGCACATTAAAGTGTATTGCTACAATAAATGACATCATCACCTCCATTATCCAGTTCATATTTGTATGATTAGGGTAACTATTATAACTAGCATCCTTCTCATCTTCATCATTGTCACACTCGTATTGTGAGTGAACATTGAAACAACATTATGACACATTAAAGTGTATTGCTACATTAAATGACATCGTCATCTTCATTGCCAAGTTCATACTTGTGTGACTAAGATAGCTATTTTAACTATCATCGTTTTCATCTTGGTCATTGTCACTCTCATATTGTGAGTTGTGGTGTCCAGCTGGTGACTGCCCTACACAGTGGAAGCTAGCCGTATCTGGTGATTGCCATATACAGTGGCAGTCTGCCATAGCAGTTGGCTTGTTTAGTTGGACGATGATGAAAGCAGTTCATCATAATTCCAGAGTCATCAATATGTTGGATCTACTTTTGGTACTTCATCCAAAATCTATCATTTATGCCAATTGAGCCACAGGCAAGAAGTTCGCCAAGATCAAACTGTAGTACACAAGTGATATGTGAACTGTTCTACATGTGATGTACATGGCAATGACCAGCTAGTAGGATAAACTGAGATGCACCTTGCATTATTATTAGGTGGGATGAATGTACTGGGTTGAGGGTGGGGGAAGGGGTGGGGGAAACCTTTTGACCAAATTTAGTAAATTTCATTTTCAGAACACATAAATTCTGACTATAAAAGTATTCATTCTGTTTTTTTCTGCCCAGATTTGATATTTTTCTAGTGATTACCTGGGTGTTTAACCCTCTCTGCCTGAGAATAGGCTAATAGAGTTGGTATGTTTTTACATTCGGCACATAAAGTGCTGGAGGGTATTGTCATCCCCTACATCGTCAGTCCATCGGTTCATTCGTCTTTTCAAAGTAACCTTGATATTACAAAAAAAAAAAAAAAAAAAAAATCACCATTATAGTACCAAATTTTTTATCGGAGATGCAACTTGTAATGGACCAGTTTGCAATTTAAAACTAGCATCCTCTTATTATTTTTAAACTTTTAATCAAACTTTTTAAGAATTTATTTCAAGGCCGTCTGAGTGGTGCCCAAGGGGACGAAGTTACCATATTATCTCCAAAAATATTCACCATAGCTTTACTAAACATTTTTCACAGAAGAACCTTATGATGGACCAGGTTCCTATCGAAAACAGGCTTCCTCTGATTATTTCTTAACTTTTTATGAAACTTTTAAAGTATATATTTGAAGGCCGTCTGAGTGGCGTCAACCCTGACGATGCTACCGCGATATCTCAAATAATTTTGATCGCACCTTTACCAAATTATTGTCAGAGATGCATCTTCTGACAGACCAGGTTCCTATTAAAAACTAGCATC
>CAXHWN010001232.1:5000-28000 GCA_964020975.1 Hermodice carunculata
GCACCAGTTGCCCCCAGACGTTTTTGAAAGTTCTGATATATGTAGCACGTTACATCTTTTTCAGCGCATACGTAAACTTCTTCAGCCATCCGATGATTTCGGGCCGTCCAAGAAGCCAAAATGTTACCCGGAGGACAGAGTGCCTGAAGAATGTCAATTGCATATGTTAGCTATCGGTGAAGAAGCAGACAGCAAAGGCAATGGAGATTCATTAACGACCAAGTGCTGCTTATCTGCCAGTGATGTTAATCATCTTGCTTAATGATAAAATATGACTACAAAACACAGGTCGAATAAAGGATCCCCTACTGGTTTATGAAGACATGAAGCTCTTTTACAAAGAAACATGGATTCAACGTTTTTTGTTTGTTTTTTGTTTTTCTTTGTTTGAAGGGGTATTGTTTTAATGTTCGTGAAAAATGAAGTTCATATCACTGTTTAAACAAAGCTAGTTTTGGTTTTTGTACGTTTTTTTTGTTGTTGCCGAGATGTAAACGTTTGAATTTGGAATAGGTAACCGCACGCTCGACATATCAAAGGGACCGGGCCTTTACTTGATCTTTAACAAAACTAAGCTATGCATTCAAAATTCCAAGACACGGTTTTATGATTTACATTGTTTCAATGAGTTTGCCACAAACCTGGTGTTTTTATGAGCATAAATGAAAAAGTTGAATCCACATTTCTTTGAAACATTGGATGATGCATTTCTATGATTGCTGTACAAGCTCAGACGAGAGAACGCATACAGCCGTGACAAAACAAACCATGAGTTTTTAGCTTTGCAAAATTATGCCACTTTTTGTTCAGATCTATCGAATAATGGATGGATGGATCGAATAATTTGTGCATGTCTTCATGAATCAGCTAAAAAGCACAGCAAGCGTGAGAGACTGAAACCCGTCCACTGGAGACGCTTTTTGGAGACTTTTAGCAAACATAAATTCCTTTGCAATGGATTGACCTACATTTCGCATACCTAAAATTCATCGCGAGCCCGTTTACATAAGGTAAGCTAGCTAAACATCGATGTACGACAAAGAAATAATCTGTTCAATTTATGGGGCGAGTGGGCGTAAAAAAGCATGTTAGTTTGCTATCTCATCTTTTTTAACTTTTTTTTCCCCGAAAGTTAAAGATACAGACTCAATTTTGATGTAGTAATGTGTCTTAACTTGACAGTAATTCAACGTTCGTGGCATATCCAGATTTTCATGCCACCGGGGCGTAATGGGAACTGGTCAACTTGCATGATTCTAATAGTATCGTGCAAGTTGAGTCTTGACATTGAAACGGTGGCGTGCACCAGAACCACATGTCAGAAAGAGGCTGCAAGGTCAAACGCAAACATTTTCCTGTGAAATCAAAATGATGAACACCTGATACTTCCAAATCAAAAATACATAATTGATGACAGAAAATACCATTATGCATGTCGGTGGCAGCTAAATAAAATAAATCGCTTGAATGTGTGTGCGCGCGCGCCCTGGTAGCATAACTAAGGGTCATGCTATGAGGATACGTATATTCCAAAACGGACAAGCAGCTTTCATTCTTCACAGTAAACACACAAAGCCCCCAAAATTATATTTTTGTGTCGAAGTTTCATAGAAAAGAATAATATCAGCATACGATATTATGACTGTGGAGTGTTCATTTTATTATTTGCATGCTATGCTGAGTTGTTAGGATCGCCTACGTATATATGTGTGAGCAAATATGAAATGTCATATAAAGCATGATGCGTTTCAAGCAAATAACAATAAAATGGAATTCCCTTTGATCTTGTAAATTACACGGTGTAGCTTATGTAGCAAGTTTCACGCGCGCGGCTTTCGGTCAGATTCAATAAAATTCAACAAAACGTTGAAAGTTTAATGTTTGATCTGATGTACATTTCGTTATTCCCCTAATGATGTTGCATGTGTATCATCAGTTTAAATCACAAGACAGTTTAAGATTATATCTCTACGAGTGCAGAACGAACCCGACACACATTCTGGTCATAGCATCATTGTGTTTGGGTTCACAAACTTGTACTTCATGTAAATAGGACTCGCCCAAGACCCATTCGTGATAAAATCTTAATCTTACCATGGAGGGTATCCACCTTGATCTTACCTAAAACTTCCTGCTTTAAACTAGATGGACAACTGCATCATTTTCGTGCAAATTTATCATACGCTCATTTTATGTTAACAGACTCCGAGATAAAACACACGATTTACTCCCAGAGGTCCAGCTAAACAACGGTATGTCAAGATAAGGGACTTTCTCGTTCCACATACCCATAAAGTTTTTAGAAGGCTGCTCATCTAGTATTGCGCCTGACATGTATCTGATCAATTAGCAAAAACAAACACCATTGACTGCCTCAAACGCTAATTATCTATACGGGGATTGTCTTCATATCACAGATAAGAAGCTAACGCTGGCCACAAATAAAGTGATTTACTCATGATCTGTTTAATATCTTGACTGAGCAACCAAAAATGTTGGCCAAGGCTGCAAGTCGCTTTATCAATGAAAACAATTTAACTATTCCTCGTCCTTTAACTACCTATCACGTTTTCAACGAGAATCTGACGATATTTGCGCATCGCTACAGCTACTACAGCGTAGTATTTACATTTTTAGATAATTCTCACTCTGGAAAAGTTCCATTATATACTGTAGATAACATTCACTCGACAAATTAACCTTCCTTTAAAACGTATCACTCATATATTTGGGATACTACCTCTTGAAAATATCCAATCGAGACTGACCCGATTTGGCGACCATTTTTGATAATTGTGGATTCTGCACCCAATGGTTTGTAAATGAGGACAGTATTGGGACGATCTTGGGGGGGGGGGGGTAATATATGAAACCAAAAGTATAGGTTTTGCAAATGTTTCAGAGCATCAATAAAATATAGCATATGCTGAGGCCGCAATTCACTTTGATTTAAAAAACAAATGTATTTTTGTGAGACATACTGTCCCACAATCAATGCATTGCGCAGTGTTCAAAATGGCGCTTACCTCGTGCCGGCTCAAACCATTGTATTGTGGCGCATTTGGGTCTGTAACTAACGATGATAACTGCTTTAGACACAACCGAGCGGGCCGATGAAAGTTTCGATAGTAAGTTGTGTTTTAAAAGTTCTTTAACGGCCATTAGCCCTAGTAACTCGAAGCACAGACACCTGGAACCTTTCAAAATATTACGATAACGATCACTGAACCACCGGGGCTATGCTGTTACCCCGAGCAACTTGCTTTCCAACTATGCTGTTTCCCCGACCCAAGTTAACCTACCAGACAAGTTGAAATAAAATGCCTGTTTCGGTTGACTTTACTTCAAAATGACGGCACACGATGGCCACTTTCTCGATAAAATCTTTCAGCCACGTTTCATCGATTTTTATTAGGGAAGGGTGGCTTTTTGTTCCATTAATATTTAGGGGTGGGCTTTTTAGTACACACACACACACACACACACACACACACACACACACACACACACACATATATATATACATATATATATATATATATATATATATATATATATATATATATATATATATATATGTATATATACATATATATATATATACATATATATTTGTTAGGCCTTAGGTAACTTGGACTTTTGTTGAAACCATTTAAAATGAATGTTCTTTCCCCTGAAATACATGTTTGGTGTTTCTGTACCATCGGGCATATACGCAGATACAGCACGTTTCCCGCCATAATATTGTCAAAAGTTAAGGATAAAGCACTGGCTACATATTTTGAGTTTACCTGATTCTAATGTTGATAGTTACGCAAACAATACAATAGTGGATATGTATGCAAATCTGTGTACTGTAGCATCGGAAATACTAATGAGTGTTGAGCTGTCTACACATTGGGAAAATCAATTTTTATGAAACGACTTGTTATGTCTGAAATATTTCGGGGATACTTTGCATGGACAGTATGTTGAGGTAATAAATTCTATATTTGTCAATCATGCTAATCTTCTGAGTATAACATTACTATAGACAAAAGCAAAATTCCAAACTGCTGGATTCAGGCCTCAAGAAATCAAGTCCAATCAGTGAACTTTAATGGCGACTCCCTGTATCAGTGTTTCCATTGTCCTGAAATGGGGGTATATTACCGTTTAAAACCGGAAATACCCTGTGAAAAGATTCTAAAGGGTCACTAGTCTTGTTTATTTACATGTAAAATTGGTGAAAATTTAGTCTTTTTCCCTGATTTCCCCTTCTTGTGACCCAGTAGAAAATCCCTAACGCAAGCACTGCTTTATTACTCCATTATCTCATGTGAACAGTAATGATTAAATGATAACTGATATGACTCTTATCAAACACTTTCCCCTTCTAATACATCAGACACAATGACCTTTGTTTTCATATATAGAAATAGTTAGGAGCATGTGCCACTGCTCTTTACCGTTTGCCTTATCAAATGAATGACCACGCATAAACGCATAGGAATAATAATAATAATAATAATGATAATAATGATAATAATAATAAAATGATGATGATGATGATGATGATGATGATGATGATGATGATGATGATGATGATGATGATGATTATTTCCTTTAACCAGAAACAGGGGAGAAATCAGAAATAAATACATTTACACAATAAACAGAAAATACTGTTTGCAACTTACAATTGCCTTGAAATGTAATAGAACACATGAAAGGCTGTGCTGAACTCTGGCTTCTCCCCCGAACCCAGGGTTAGAAACCAATCAGGTTTTCTAATAAACCAAGTCTTTCATGTAATGAGTTCTCATAACATCACAATCGAGGCTCGTCTTCACAATCGACCTATAACCCCAGCTGAGGAAAAGATGGAACTAAACTGTAGCTTGATATTTTTTTTTGGAACGAAAGTTTTTTTTTCTCCAAAAGTGTGCAAAACGTAAAGGTGAAGGGCGAGTTTTATTTAATTTAGCAGGGAATTACATTTACTTGACAGCCCCCCCCCCCCAAAAAAATGTATTATTGCACACCAAGTTTGAAACGGTCTTAAAGTTCCCCGTATTTGTTGTTCCTAATTCAAATTGCATGGTACATGTTTAAACAACATATGGTGTTTACGTATTGTTGTTGCGTGTATTTTTTCAACCTTTTATATTCTGTATATAGGACTTCATGCATGGACCATGTTAACTTTCATGTTTCTAACTGTCACTATATTGTGTATTATATGTGTATTGTGTGTGACTGATCAATGTAACAAGACTTATTTTGCGGCAATAAAAGTTTACTACTACCATTTCATTCTCAATATTTGTTACTATTCTGTGCCATTTGTACACGTACGTGATTCCCTGCACACTATCACTGGTATAAAAATTCTATCCCTCAAACACTTCTCTGGGCATCTTTGCTACTCAATACTAATGACATTTCTGAAAAAAAGTGACACTGGACCTGCTTCAAAGCTAATGCGTGTATAGAAATTCAACGCAATGGATTTTGTTTCTTTGGAAAACGAGCCAGGGGTGTAGCTAGCCCTAAAATATAAAGTTAGGTTCTGCATGCAAACGGCGAGCGAGCGGACCGACAGAGGGGGGAACGGCTTGAGAGGCGCGCCCCCTCCCAAGGTAGGACATTTTGTCAATATGAGTGAAAAGGCGTATCTTAGGTGTACTCCTTTGGCCAATATTGTCCAAAAAGAGCACATGTTGAACATACAGAAGCCACGAAAAATTTAAAAGGAAAGTACAAGTTTGCCTTTTGTTCAGTTATGACCTTGGGGAATCTTTACATTCATAAAAATGCAACGAAGTAATATACATAACTTTATATTTTTTATTGCTTATGCGCTCTATACAGGTCTATGCTATCTTTTGATAAAACAAAAAGCCAACATCAAAACTTAATTTTGACACTGTATAAACAAAAAAAAACTTAGATAACGTTTCCCTGTTCTAGGTATTTTTGGTTTCATAAAAGCCGAATAACTGACCTAAAATATATTAGTAAATCCAAAGGGCAAAATGTTATTACTGTATCAGAGTAGAACCAACGTGTATCTGGTATGATCAACTCCAAGCCTATTTTGCTTTATAATAAAACGCGGAGACTAGCTTGATTCAAATTTTGTTGATGTTTTGTTTCGATTATGTTTTTGTTCGTATGTTTGATGGTCAGGACTCCACATTAATGGCCTTTAAATGAAACGGTATTCTACTATTGACGTTTTTAATGTTTGTTTGCTCATGTGGAAGCATCACTTAAGCTTGTGTCTTTGGAAATATAAGGACACCAATTGTTACTATTCCGCTATAGTGCTTGTCGCCATTCAAACTTACAAACGAGAAAAAAAAAGTGCGAGAAAGAAGAAAGCAAGGAAAGGGAAAAAAGTTGCAGAGAGGACACACTTTAAAATGTGCATCTCTTCTTTGCATGTCACGTGCTACTATTAGATGTGAATGTGTACAAAAGAAGCGAACATATTATTAATCATTGATACTTTGTTAAGCAAAAAAAACAAAAAAAAAAAAAACAAAAAAAAAAGGGAAGAAGAAGAAAAGAAAAGAAAAAGAAAGAAAGCCTAGGCTTTTACACTGCAATAGACGACTCCATACTGTACGCATGTGTTATGATATCATGCCGTTTGGGGCTGCCGTTTTGCCCGCAGATTTGCTCGTTAGCCTTTTCAATAGCAAATTGTGCACTGGATCATCAGTATTTCTCTGCCCCGTTTGTATGACGAAAACTGTTGAACCGGACTATTGCTATAAGTTCTGGAACAACTGGTGTGCTTGGTTATTATTTTTTATTTATTTATTTTTTTATTACTTTTTTATATTTATATTTTTTGTTATTAAAACTTTTGAAAGAAGAAATGTGAGGATATGTTTCAAATAGTAGTCAGTATGCAGGTGACTAATCAGAGTAATTTGCATATTCTAAAATTGAAACTGCTGTTTTTCTTATTCTTGCAATTAATGGTCCAAATCTAAATAAAATTTTGCAATTTGTTGCCCTACATTTCAAACTTTGTTAAACCCACAAAGTAGGCCCAATTTGTTGGTATACACAATCCCATCTTGTAACGTACAAGAATGACAATCGAAAATTAAGTCTGCACCTATTAGAAGTGTGACACAATATGGCAATACAGAAATATATATATATATATATATATATATATATATATATATATATATATATATATATATATATATATATATATATATATGTGCCCCACCTATCCCATGAAATCTGCAAACATGGCTTGACTGACAGACAGTCACCTGATTTTTGTTGCAAATGGTTGTAATCTTATTGGATTCGTATAACACAGGGACAATAGCGTTAATCAGCCGCCAAAGTTGGCCACCAGGTGGCTCTTGGTTTACAAGGAGAACGTGGCTTGTGCATTATCAGTGTATACTTACTGCGTAATAATGAGCTTGATCATCTTTGATTACTAAGATAGAACATCCAACTGGTACACTATCTGTTGTTTATATAAGTGCAAGTTCAGTTTGTTTGATATGCAAATGTAAATATATACTTTTTGTCAGTGTTCACCAAAGGGGCCTACATTCAGAGGCGCCAAGTTGCCCGATATATAAAACGGGTGCTCAAGCTGAAAAATGTCGCAAAAGGCGGGAGTCCTGTTATATTATAATGAGGGAGACTGGTAAAAAAGCGGGAGAAGGACAAATTGAGGTGATTTATGTCATTAGAAAAACGGAAGATCCCCCGCCAAATCCGGAGACTTGGCACCTCTGTAAATTGGTCATAGGCTTAGGCCTACTTTGAGCATCTATTAGTAGGGAACAATTTATTGGGTGTGTTATATGTACGATTGTGCAAACCTTGTTTGCCGACCTGCTTACTGCAAGCAGAATTCAGAGACTGAACTCAGAGTTGCAGCTGCATGTAAACAACCACTTTTCAAAATCTCAGATTTGACAGTGAGGGTGATCACGGAAGGCAATGACAACTTGTATATCTACTTCCTGCTGAATTGTCAGACAGCAAAAGCTATGGAATCTGTTTGCATGCGTTGTCCTTCTGCCGCCTCGGAGTCTGTTTGTTAGACGTTTTACATTTTCAGTTTCTCAGAAACTGTTGAGTAAAATGTCGCGATTTGACACATGCATGTTTCCCAGGTGGTCCTCTGCCAAATTCACAAAGAGGAGGATGATACAATATATTTTGTTTTTTGAATGAAAATGTCTGCTTCTCAAAAACTGGTTGATGGATTGCTTTGACATTACAGATATGGTTAACCGGATTAGCGTAGTTCACGTTGTATCACCAGGTCGCCATGCATTTCCCCTCTTTTCGATGATTTTTTTTTTTTTTTTTTTTTTTTTGTGGCTTAAGGTTTCTTCTCCCAAAGGACAAAAAGAAATTACGTACAGTTTTGTCAGAATATAATCCGAATAAATGGGATGGTAATGTGCAAGAGCGATAGGATTGGGTCAACATTTGATGACATTCCAGCTGGAATATCAAGAATTTATATCATGTGTAACTTACCGCCTGGGGTAACGCAGTTCATATAACGCGCACCAGGTAGCACAGCAATTTCTTACCTAATATTTTATGATTTGTTGTGTATAAAGGCTATTTTTAACTTGTCCTTCAGAGCGGAAAAACTAATGTCATGAAATGTCTTCAGCATGTCATTTCACCTAAAGGCGATACAAGTGTGTAAACGTGATGGGATTATGCACTAAGTGCCCAACCCATGCCAAGGAAAGCTGTTGACCTGAGACAAGTGATCTTGATAAGTCTCATGTACATTTCTTAGTCAAATTGTTTTTCATAACTGTTGAAATTAGTTGAAAACACGGAAGCAGACGATATTTGACCACCGGTTTGAAGGGGAAGGGGTTAATAGAAAAGTCTCTGTGGCACTTTTGGCACAGTTCATTTTGACTTTGTATTACCTTGAAGGTCAACCTGGTCATATTGGCGTATATTTTGGTGATATTAACCTTTCGTCACTTATTCTTAAGCACGGATATGGTACATATAAAAGAGCAGTAAATTCTGCACATGTGGAGGCAGCAAATAGCAGATACAGAGCACAGGATAATCATGATCGTCTTGTAGCAATATAATTGCTCTGTAACTCAATTCCCTCCACCATTTTGCACACTCGGTAAAGTAGACAACTGCATGCGTAACAGGAGATACTTGATAATGTGAGCAAAAAGTACAGATAAACAAATTGGCAAATTGATTTGCCAATGTATCACCGATAAAGTTGTTTATATGCACAAATAGTATTTGATCGGATGACCAAATCGGCAAATTGATTTGCGCATGTGTGACAGCAATGGTTTTGCCATACTAACAAATCATCACATAGGAGAGGGAGCATCAATTTTGTCAGTTTTAAGTTTATTTCATCATTTAATCAAATAGATCTGATCATATAAACCAATAAAATTTATTTGTTCACACGATCAAATTAATTTGTTTAAATGATCAAAGAGATTGAAACAACTGCTCAATAAAACGAAAAACGGCTTTCCATTATATATATATACATATATATATATATAT
Organism: Hermodice carunculata; assembly: GCA_964020975.1. NCBI lineage: Eukaryota > Metazoa > Annelida > Polychaeta > Eunicida > Amphinomidae > Hermodice > Hermodice carunculata. Next base: position 14,556 of record CAXHWN010001232.1, read on the forward strand.
ACATATATATATATATATATATATATATATATATATATATATATATATATATATATATATGTATTATATATATATTATATATATGTATATATATATATGTATTATATATATATATATATATTATATATGTATATATATATATATATATATATATATATATATATATATATATATATATATTATATATATATATTTATTTATTTATATATACATATATAAGCAGCACAACCTGCTGAATAAAGTAAATTTTCACATGTCGAATTTTGTATGCTTGAAAAAAGGACTGGGCTCCAAGCCGAGGTTTGAGGGAAAATCCAGGGGTGGGTATAGTCTTAAATGTATCCCTAAGTGTTTGTTTATGCTAATTTATCTGATAAGGTGAGTGATTAGCCCCGGGTCTGCGTGCTGTACATTGGTTTTATCTTAGAAAAAGTAGTTTCCTTTGTTGTCACTATGGCAGGGACCTATTTAATCAATCAGTTTACAATTACTATCAATATGAGATAGCAGGTTCACAAAGGAACCTACACTTCAGAATACATATTTTGCTGAATAAACACATTTTTGTTAATCTTATCGTCAATGAGATAAGTGGATAGTGCTGTCTGTCGACAACTTCGCATTCATTAACTCTTTAAGTACCAAATGTTGGACTGAGTCAACAGCTTTTCTTCGAGTGCTTTCGGCGCAATGCCCCCATTGCGCGCCGAGAAAAGCTGTTGAGTTGACTTGGAATATTTTCTCTGAAACTGGAGGCATGCTGGTACTTGAATGAAAGGTCTTTTTACGAAGAATACGATCCTGACATCCAAATGATAAGTCAGACTAGTTTTACTTTACTAGACCGCCTTAAGACGTAATTGGCACTGAAAGAGTTAATTTGATGCAATGTTTGTACTATTGCATGATTGTTATGCCATGATTGATTGGTTCTGGCACATTCAACTAATATTGTGTCACATAACTACATGCTTTTAGTAGGCACTTTATGATTGGTCCACTTAATAAGTTGATATTGTACTTCAAGGTTCATAGGCTGTACTACATTGTTGCAGTTGACCTGTTGCAGTTACGTCTACATGCATATCATTATTTAGGGCATTGTAGTTGAGTAAAATACTTTGTTACTTGGTATTAATGTGATTTTTTAGTTTATAACTTACATTTTGGTAGAGATTATAACCTATTGTGCCTGGATGGCAGATGAGTGTTGCCTGTGAGTACATACTAGCGATTTTACCCACCAAATGTTGCTTACATTTATTGAAGTGTGCTGAGGCTGTACATAAAGGATCTTACTGCGTTTATGGTGTTGTATGCATCCGACGTCTGACTTCTTTTGTCGTATATATATATATATATATATATATATATATATATGTATATATATATATATATATATATATATATATATATATATATATATATATATATATATATATATATAATGCAATATGAACAATAATAATTCCATATGTATATAGGTTAGACAGGGAAAGGTTAGCTTATGGAGAGTAAAGAGTTTGGACTGCAGAATAGGGTAATGACTACTAGGAAATGGTTCTGGGCAAAAAGACACAAATACAATTCTGTTCGCTTTGAAACATTGATGCTTGGTGGATAGGTCTGCATAGGCTGGTCCCCGATCTATGATTTTCAAAGCATACTGGAATTCCAGGTAACGTCTTTAGTCTAGCACCCATTTACACTTGTTTTAGTTATTGTTATTGTTATGGTTAATTTTGTTACTCGGTGGACTTAACGACGAACCAGGATAATGTTTAGGGACATGATTATAGATAAATGGCAAGATGGGCTTTCAAAATTACTTTAAAACCTAAAACAATCATGAACAGTGAGATAAACAGCGGAAACGGTTCAGCGTTAGCCCCGAGCGCTGATTTTGGAATATGTTTTGAAGGAAATTGTAACTGTCTATACTGCAAGTCAAATTTCACCAAGAACAAAGAGTTTCACAGTAACGTTATTAGGAAAAAATTCAAACTAACGAACCCCCGATCGGAAAATTTAATATTATCTTGTGAACCTTCAAATATCATTTATTTGATATCCTGCATCAAATGTAAATCACAATATGTGGGCCTAACCACTCAATCAGTTAAACAGAGATTTAGTGGTGATAAAACTACAATAAAAAATCACAAGTTAAACACATTTTTGTGTAACCATTTCAATTCCAACACTTTTTTGTGTAACCATTTCAATTCTGCGGAACATTCACATTTGGATTGCCGAATATAAATTATTGATTACATAGAGCCAAATTTGTTAGACCAAGACAGTTATGTTAACACAAGGAAATTGTTACAAATGGAAGATAATTATTTCAAAACACTTAATTCAGTTTTTCCTTATGGACTCAATGACAGAGTTTTAAGCTTCGGTGATGTTAGGAACTTGGACTTTGCAACTCTTGACAGCAGTCACACACCTTTTCGTAATAATCAGGCTGGGGCTGACTCAGGAAATGTAGGAACGTGGATATTGATTACATAGAGTCAAATTTGTTAGACCAAGACAATAATGTTAACACAAGGAAGTTATTACAAATGGAAGATTTTTGGATCAAAACACTTAATTCAGCTTTTCCTTATGGACTCAATGATAGAATTTTAGGCTTCGGTGATGTTAACAATCAGGCTGGTATTCAAAGAAGAAGAAGAAGTCATGGACAAAGAAAATCACGGAAAAACAGGAAATGCAGGAACATGGATACAAAACAACCTTGTCCAAAATTTACTACAGGCTTTCTCCAATGGCATTGATCAATAACATACAGCTCTTAAAGCACTATCATTTCGAGACATAACAAGAATCAATGAATATTTGGGTCTTACTGATTCAGAACACACATTTCCGCAAAATATTTGTGAATACACAACAACTATTCGGAAACCAGATTCTAATAAGAAAAAAATAGATCAAATGTTTTTCAGCATTCCTTTCAAACGAAATCATTGACTCACTAAACATTCAGTCCCTTTTCAAATTGAAATTTGTTCGTAACATGATTCCCAAGGAGTGCAAAATAAAAGACCCCCTCCCCCATCATTCCCTATATATATGGCAATAATATTGGACAAAGGATCATGAATTACCGAAAAATTCTGGCTTCAATTAATTTTGAGGATATCGCAGCAAATAAAATTGTGACTGTATGTCTAATAATAAATATTCTAATTTTGTTGATGCATACCACACACATGTATTTACAGGTAATTTGGATACAATACAAAATTTAGGATTAAAATAAATGATGAAAAAGGTACAAAACTTCGGATATGTCCCAAGTTGAACATTGACAGTATTTTTCAGAATACATGTGATGCACTTGATTCCAACTGTATGAAATTGACAAAGAAAGACAAAATGGAATTTCAGAAATTTTAAGGATGGTTATCAAACTTGAAAAGAGTCTTTAGAAATAGAATTTATCGTTACAAATCCCACATTATTAATTTCAATACAGTTAATCTAAGACAGCCTAAAGTTTCTAAAGCAGTCAAAGAACTACAAGAAAGATTTTTAGTCACTCACATAGATAAGGCAGGTAACAATTTTGGGATCATCTGCAAAAAATATTATCTGGATGTTTTGAGAAAGGAACTTGGTAAAAACAATATTTCAGACATAAGAGAAAATTACGTATATAAATTACACAAACAATCCATTGATAATTTGATAGATACACATAAAGATGAGATGAAAAGGAATTTTAATTTCAAAATTTCTGAAGAGGAATCCTCTATTCCACTTTTGTTCTGGATACCCAAATTACATAAAAACCCTTTTAAATCTAGATTCATAGCCGATGCTTCAAAATGTACCACAAAACAATTATCAAAAGAAGTAACATTGTGTTTCACTGCAGTTAGGAATCATTTTCGTAAATACTGCAATGCGATTTCTAGAAACTGTGAAATAAATTGTTTTTGGAGTATTAACAGTTCTTTCGACTTTGTATCTAAAGTCAAAGATGTAAAAGCAAAAAATATCAAATGTTTTGGTTTTTCTACACTGTACACAAATCTACCCATAGATGAAGTCAAAAGTTCACTTTCAGAATTAATAAGCAAAATGTTTAAACATAATGGTAAACCATACATAAATATTAATTTATATACAAAGAAAGCATATTGGTCACACAATAAATATTCAAAAGGTAACGTTAAATCTTACACTGTTGAAACTTAGATAGATACTATAAAATTTCTTTTGGATAATACTTTTGTTCAATGCGACCATTGGTTTTTCAGCAAATAAAAGGCATTTCAATGGGTAGCAACTGCTCCCCTTTACTGGCAGATTTTTATTTAACCTTTGAATTTAAGTATATCGATAAATTGATGAAAAAGGACTTTCAAATGGCTACAAAATTATCAAACAACGCAAGATATATTGATGACATTGCTTGCGTAAATGTACAAAATTTCAGTGAAATTGCTGAAGAAATGTACCCACAAAATATCCCTTTGGAGGGTAACAATTCAGATTGTTTCAGAGGTGTGTCTTTTGATTTGGATATTCAGGTCACTAATGACAGGTTTTGTATTAAAGTCTATCAGAAAATAGATGAGTTTAACTTTGAAGTAGTTAATTATCCTTTCCCGGACAGTAATATTTCGGAAGCTATTGGATATAATACGTTTTTGTCACAGATTTTGAGATTTGATCGTATTTGTTCTTAAGATCAGGATTTTGCATCTAGAACCAAATTTATTTACAATAAACTTGAGTCAAGAGGATTCAAAGATGTACTTTTGATCAAATATTTCTACAAATTTTGCTGTAAAAATCCCGAAATGGTTAGAAAGTTTAGCTTCAATAATTTTAGAGATTTTAGACTTGCCTGTTTTGCTACTTAATTTTATCTTTTGGCATCATTCTGTTTTAATGTTCACCTTTTAGACATTTTAGGCTAGTTTTCTGTTAGGTAAAACCCCCAGGGGCTATAGGTAGCAAGCAGCTACTGACGACAGTTACAAGCTTGCCTAATAGTACTTAAAATCCTGTTAAGAAAAATTGTTTTGATAGCTTTTGATAGCATGTTTTTTGCATAAATGCTAATGACTTTCATTCTTTTCTGACATGCCTAAATGCACATTTACTCAATGTTTATACAAATACTTAAAATTGACAGTATTTTCTCAAATGTCACAAACCTGACACACTACGTTGATACATTGACTCAGGGTTGGCAGTTAAATAGAGCTTAATTGTTTGAGGGGTAGGTGTCACCAAAGAGTTTGTTATACATGTCTGGTGCCGGATGTCCTTTGTTGCAGTCCTTGTTTGGATTTCCCTCGGTTTGTACAGGTAGTCTAGCTGCAACTGTTTGTTTTACTATCACTGGGACTGAATATAATGCCCCAGCTTGTTTCCACTTATGTTATACACTGGTGGGTGGTTCAACGATGATAAGCTGTCCAGCTAGAAAGGGTACATATTGGTTCGAGGGTAAGTCAAATTGTTCTTATCTGAACTTGTACTACACAAATTTAGTAATTATGTTTGTTTGACAGGTATTCTTCTTTCATGATGAAGCTCTGCATTCATAAGCAAAACTTCACATTTTAGCTAATATATCATTTTGCCACGTTCATATCTATTTTTTATTATGTGGGTTGTCTTTGGTGAATATATAGCTTAGACAAGGAGCCGAACTCAGAGGAACATGTACGGGTAAAAGGCTCCGTAACATGTTGAGTAGTTACCCGCTGAAGACCCTTTAATTTATTTGCGCGGATACAGCCTATGTCAAAATTGTACAGAGGAACCTGTGCAATATGAACAATAGTAGTTCCATATGTATGTAGGTGAGACAGGGACAGGTTAGCTTATGGAGAGTAAAGAGTTTGGACTGCGGAATAGGGTAATGACTACTAGGAAGTGGTTCTGGCCAAAAAGACACACACACACACACACACACATATATACATATATATATATATATATATATATATATATATATATATATATATATATATATATATATATATATATATATACATATATATATAATATGCATAAGTGCCAAACCCTGTTTGCACAGCATCTGCTGCAAAGTAAGCAAGGTCCCATCGTTTTTTTAACCAAAAGCTTGGCGGATAATTTTAGCTGAACCCTGTTGAGACAACAGTGGGGCAAAGAAAACATGGTTGACGCCTGTTTGCAAAGAAGCTTGGCAGATTGGTGCATTGACCAAGATACTATTGCCTCAACAGCTGGGCATGTTGAACACCATGAAATTCTAATGTCGGAAGAGCTTGGCAAATAAAGCATAATTAAACTTTATTAACATAAGAGCAGAGGAACTAAGGTATGACAGAAAATTATTGAAACAATAGCTGGGCGAATAAGCGACATTGAATTCCTTTGGCATAGGAGCTGGGGAAATAAACATTTTTTGGTCAACATGTGGGAAAATACGCATGGCCAAACCCTATTTGCACAACAGCTGGGCGAATAGACATTGCCTACATTATTTTGTTGTCTTCTGCCAATACATTGTTTCATTTGTACTGGGGCATATATCTGTCACTACGATGTTACATCGTTGATCCAAAAATACATACATACATATATATATATATATATATATATATGCATTTTTCTTTCCTATCATGAATACTTTTGGTTTATTTTTCATACTTAAACCATGTATTATTTTATCTAGGCCTTTTTTCCATTAGGGAACTCTAGCGACAGCAAATCTAAATCCTGAGCTGGAGTTATCCTGACAATAGGTCGCAAATACTGTTTACATGTATATGTACACATGAAAATTACGTTATTCTTCTTCATAATCTAGAATTGCACGTTTCTGTCTCATTTTTTAATATTGTTATTTGATCATGTCAAATAAATTTGATGTGGGTTTTGAGTCTTTGGGCATAGTTACTGTTAGCAGCCAGAAACATCAATCGTGACAAAATCAAAAGCACAAGAGAAAAGTTTGTTCTACAGTACCTGGTAAGGAAGATATGGTGGTTGCCAATGTTCCAGCCTGCCAAGGAAAACACAGTCTGGCTAATAAATAAGACAGATATCTGTATTGTACTTGATCTTTCAAACTGCATAAATATAATGTGTGTATATGTGGAAGGGAAAGAGAATGGTAGATGTAATAAGAAAACGCTTCATCATAATCTCCTACCCCTAGTTGGTTGCAACTCCGTAAAGGAATGCAAGAGATCGCCACAGACACCAGAGCACAGTGGCCCCAATCCAACACTCAGGACCAGACCGAAGGGCAATTTGAGAGAACGGCTGCACCAGATAGCCCTGAATTAACAGCATATCAAGATGTGGCACGGATGTCAATGAAACAGCTGGCACAGAGTCAAATTGTGCTAAAGCACAGAAAGAATGAATGGGGAATAGGTGTGATGGCAATACGTTGGAAGATCCACAGGAAGCGTACACACATCAGCCTGGTGAAGAGGATCAGAAAAATTGTAAACGTGCATGACTCCGAAGATTCAGCTCAAGAGAGTATCAATAAAGCATGTAAACCAGTTGTTTATACGCTATTAAAAACAAAAAACAAAAAACAAAAAAACTGGAAAATCTAGGGGTGAAAATGTTGCTTCAGATCAAGGATACCGCGAGTCACAAATAAGGTAACCGTGGTTTGTCGAAGACTGGTGGGTTTTTAAAAAATATTTTATTTATTTATTTATTTATTTATTTATTTATTTATTTATTTATTATTTATTTATTTATTTATTTATTTATTTACTTATTTATTTATTTATTTATTTATTTATTTATTTATTTATTTATTTATTTATTTATGCATGCATGTAGAAAGAAAGAAAGAGAAAGAAAGAAAGAAAGAAAGAAAGAAAGAAAGAAAGAAAGAAAGAAAGAAAGAAAGAAAGAAAGAAAGAAAGAAAGAACCAGACCCCGAGAAATGATTTATCCATCAGGGGAGCTGCTTAACAGACTGTTATTTAAAAGTATTGGAATAAAAGTGTCTACACCCTGTCCACTTAGAGTTTTAGTGAGAGATTATTCCTCTTGAATGTCCTTCTGCACCTCAATTAAATTGAAATGGTTGTCAAGTGGGACGGGGTTCCCGACGGAAACTATTTCGCAAGCTTTATTCTGCTGATGACAGGACTGCACATGGTGGTGTGGAAACGTTCGTGCGGTTTTCATGAAACATGAAAACAGTTTAAATCTAGGTTGGCAGAATATGGCTTGGTTGCCTACACACTCATGGTTTAATAGGTCTTTACATCTATTTGGCATATTCCAAATTTTCAACACTGGCATTTTATCACCTTTACCGAGATTCTTCCTCAATGTATCATTGTGCAAATTATTTTGACATCACAAACGAACGTCAACGTTTCTTTAAAAAATGAAACAGCACATACATGTCTTTCGCACAGTGTATTTGATGATGTTGATGATGATGATGATGATGATGATGATGATGATCATGGTGATGATATCGGTTCAGTGACGGTGTATTAACTGTATTTTCAGTGACTATATTGAGCAAGTTAGAATCACACGTTTTTGATCAACCTGCTGACATTGTGACAAATACCATAAAACCATATAAAAAGAGAAGTTTAGAAGTAGATGCCACATGCATAGTTTCTTCTTGGCAGGCGAGTAACCATAGTTAAGGACCCCGTCAATGATAAAGCGTTTCCATTTGTTTGGGGGTATTTTTCATAATTTTTACCATGGCGGCTTTTAACTGTCCCCTCCACCTTCCATGTGGAACATAAATAACGATTTTTTAAATATGTTTTATTCTATGTGAAGGATTATTGGTTGCATGTTGACAGAATGACGTGATGCAACTGTTTAATTTCAGATGGATCTTTTTGCAAGGTTCTGCTTAAATTTATCAAATCTTCGTTCGTACTTTACATTCATATGTCCGTACAATTTTTGATTTACAAGAAAAAAATAATAATGAATAAATAAATAAATAAAAAACATATCAATTTTTCCAATAGAATAATGATCACATGGAAATTAAAGAGTATGTAAATATATTCTGTTGCCACAATCCATTCGGCGTGACTGAGCACACAATGCAACTCCCTGTTTCTAATCCGACACAGTTGTCTTATCACTGACCCTGTGCACAACGCACGAATACTTCGAGTCAAATATATGCTGCTGATCAGATGTGAAAATCCTTAGTAAAGAAAATCACACTTGCGAAATTCATATCTTGGCAATACATAATTGAAAGAGTGAGACACGGTAGACCTTCGCTGACATTTTGCTCTTCTGGTTAGAGTATTCATCGTTACTAGCACGGTACACATTGAAGACGAGTTTAAGAAACGTTTGTAAAATTGTCATAAACGTCAATATCTAAGTCATCACTAATTAGATGCAGTAAGATACCGGGACCGTGTGTGGAAGTTTCCAAGTTACCCTACTGGCTTTGCGGCAAGCAGTGAAGAACACTTCTACACTTTGACTTGCAAAACCCCATAACTAGCTACTGCACAAAGCTGGACATAATATATTTAACAATTTATATTTTGTAGTGGAATACACGTGCTTGAACTAGGAATTAATCAAATGAACTTGAGAAATAATCCTTCTAACATGTTCCTGAATATATTCAGTGTCGCATATATGTGTCAATATTTCCTCTTGAATATGTGTTACATGAACATTCTTCAATCTGTGCGCCATTATGATCCAAGAGAACAAATGTAAAGGTAAGGTGTGAGTTTTTCATTTTGGCAATGCCAAGCGAACTGAATTCTAGAATTGACGCCATTAATAAAAATATATTATGTTTTCCGAGGCATTGGTCTCATCAGAATATTGATTACACATGCTGATGTAATCTGTTTAGTGGACAAAGAAGCAGTCGCGTGTACTAAACCGTAACGAGACAGGTGAATTTACAATATTCATGCATTTCCAAAGATTATAAATCAATAATTGATCATCCTACTAGGGGCGTCCGAGAAGTTCCTGCCATTAATCAAATGGAAAATTGCGCCACAGTGACGCAATTTGCTCAGTTACACTTTTCTGCAGTAAAGCAATTAGTTCAGTTTCACTAATCTGCAGTGACACATCTTGCTCAGTTGCACTTACTTGCACACAGAGCACCCAAACAACCCAAACTATTTGCAGTATTTTGCTTCTCTTTGATGCCTCATAGATGTAATGAAATGGGCTGTTCTTCTTACCATCAATTTATTGGAAATATATTATATTTTCGTGTCTATATTTAGCACAAATCAGCATTGCATTTCTGCATGTAAATAGGATTTGTGTCATGGGATAACATAAGGCCAACGGCATGTAACAGAATTAAATATTTCAGTCATTTCTAATTTAAATCGAAGACTAAGTTTTGCATAAATTTCAGTTCAATATTACAACATTAAGATAGAGTGCTTTTGATTCGACATAAGACAGTACCGACCTTATCGAAGTATCCGTCGAGCAAAATAGCATCATGAAGATATAAATGCTCCCTTGCGTCTTACCGTTGTAGCTACTGCTGCTGGTTGTCTTGATTATTCATCGTTTATACTTTCTTTGGAAAAATACCATTGTAACTGGGTAGATTCTACTACAGCCGTGGTGATTAAGACTGTGTACAGCAAGAGCGATTGTCTGAAAATTACGATAGAATAATTAAAGCAAACGCAGGATACTCCGTGTCTGGTATCATTTAATATAACAATAATGTTCTTTTATTAGTCACTGTGATTATATGAGAAGCCTGTGCCATTTAGATCGCGGCCTGAGACGTCTCATGTGAATCCTAGGCAATAGCAAAGGTTTCAGAGACGTAAAAGGTCGCTATCCACATGACCAAAGATTCAAATGTTCACCAGCAACATGTAAATGAACAGTATTACAATTAGGTATTTGTGGAGAAGGCACTCACACCCTACACCCCCACTCCCTGGAACGTATTGTAGACTTCGGGCGATTGTTCCGGACAATACTGCCCACTTGATCTTCGGTATCATCAGAGTCCTGACTACTACTTGCATGCTTGTACATCGAAGAAGACAGAGGGACATGTACCGTGTGTACCGGTACAGGCTCCGAAACATGTTCTGAGTAGTGACTCGCTGAAGAACCTTTAATTTATTTGGGCTGGTTAAGCCAATATCAAAATTCTACAGAAGAACGAGTGCAATATGGACAATAGTTTTTCCATATGTAGATGGGTTAGACAATAACAGGTTGGCTTATGGAACGTAAAGAGTTCGACTGCCGAACAGGGTAATGACCACCAGGAAATGATCCTGGACAAAAGGCACAAACAAATAAAGTATCACCTAGCTCGTCATTCATATTTAACTGTCGTTTAAGATACTTTCAGACGACCTGTGGAAGGAGCTGGAAACAAAAATGCTAGCGTTGTGTCTGTCTCTCCTCCGAAGAATCAGCTGGCCAAGCGATAACGCCCCCTAGTTTTATGCAAAAAAATGTCATCTGAAGTCCTTATGTGCAGGTTCAATTGTCATTTGAAGCCAAATACGCTACATTCACAGCTGACGTAGTGGTATTTACGTTATGGAAATAGAAGTTGAATGCCCTAAAGTGTCCTCTATATAATTACACCAAATAGTGTGCTCAGAGTTTCACAGTCCCGCCATACATATTTGTTAAGGCAAACTAAGAGGAAAGGCCAATTTAGGTAAAAAACAGATACCGTAAGGCAAACCAAGCGGAAAGGTCCCTGAAGTTTCAAAGTAAACCGGACACATTAATATAGGAGGTCACTGTACACAGAGAGAAGATGACATATACCCAGACAAAAGGCCAATTTAGGCACAAAGCATTTAATGCTATCTACTTTGCCATGACTTATTTCAGTATTCATCGGTGACTTCGCTGTCCAATGCACACCATGGCTTTCTTCGTCAGTGTAAAAGTCGCTAGCAAAATGGCCATTATCTTGAAGGAACTCATGGGATTTTATTGCAAGAAATTTATTCGAAAACAAAAAACGAAACTTTCTGCAGGGAATGCTCCATAATTAGGATAAGTGATTTGCTTTGTATACATATTCCGTGGAAATGGAGATAAGCAAAATATACTGGACTTGGTAGGGTGCGTAACACCGCACGATGAGACATGGTCTTTCAATAACTCTTGGCCTGATTTATGATGGCAAAAGCAGGAAGGAAGCCGTGACCAGGGATGAAGGCCAGATAAGAAAGGTCATAATAAATCTTAAACAAATGCACAGCCAGATTGTTGAATCAATGACTCTAAAAATAAAAACTAATACAAAAATCCAGTAGTGTCCAGATGGATTAGGCACTAACCATTATGTTTGAATAGGCATGCTTTGGCTTTCATCTGAATAATGCATGCATACATGAACAAAACCAACATGATAAAATATTAATACACCAACTGTCAAATGCGAAGATGCATCGCTAACATTTGATGTCGTGACAGACACTGTTAATCAGTATTAGGTCTTAACCAACAGTCTAAATTGTATTGTTAACATTTTATATGTAAAACCTGGATAACCCAGTAGCCATATAGTTACTAATAGAGGGGATTCCTAGACATACAAACGCATAAGTGATATTTACAAGACACACTGGACATCACAATCGAGTGCCGTTTTCAGATATTATGTGCATATAAAAAGGGGAAACAATACCGAGTAATAATGCAGTTAATCTATCGTAACTGACGGGGATTTCGCAGAGAGGGGTCTGCTTCGGTAAAAATACAATTCGGTAGTGAATCATAGAGGTATTGTGATGGAAGCTTATTAATAATTTGTATACGGATATATACATTCTAAATCGCTTTGAGTCGAAACTATGTGCTCATCAATAAACAACAGGCACTTGTTTTGCATATAACATGGCTGTAATCCGTTTTAAAGACTCTACAAGGGTCTTCCGTCTTTCTGATCCCATACTGTCGTTCATACATGAAACATAATTTCATTAAAAATTGTAATTCAAAGTGTTTTAAAGTAAATTATATTTAGGTTAGCCAGTCAAACGACCAGGGTCTAACGAAAAAGCACAAAGAGGGAGGGCAGGATGAGCGGGTCATTAGCAAATAAAGCATCCGTCACGCACATGTTTGTGGTCAAACTGAAAGCATGAAGCATGCACAGTAATGCCTCACGACAAGACAGAAACATTTATGTGGCTAAACTAGGAAAATATTTTAGTATTTCTGCAAGCCGACAGTATTGACCGAAGAAACGTTTATTTAATTATTGTTCCAAACGGTTATTCATGCAATAGACGATCTGAAATCCAGTTGGTGCAGGGCTGAATTAACTCTTTCAGTGCCAAATGCGACCAAAGTCAAACTACTTAACACAAACTGCTTTGAATTATATTAAGGTGCTAGATTCGTGTTCCCCGTAAAATAGATTGTAGTCAAACATCAGCATGCCCGATGTTGCACAGAATATAATT
>CAXHWN010001232.1:28200-51200 GCA_964020975.1 Hermodice carunculata
GTCCTGATCAACAGCCGAGGGAAGCTTTTGGTTCAGTCCAAGACGTTGCACTGAAAGAGTCCAAGAAAAGATCAAGGATATAATAGAAGTAATGTCACTGCAGTTTCCAAAAAAGTCGGCCAATTTACGTTAGTGCTTTGTATCAAACCGAAAATACGAGAAATGTTGTATTACTCTTATTACATCACATTATATTTATTAACAGTAAAACTTGATATGTTTTCCAATTTTAAAGGAATTGAGTTTGCACGCAATTATCTACGGACAATTATCTTAGCAGCTACAGTATTTGATTGCGTGTGGCTAATTTTGAACAGTTTATTATTCCACAGTTTAAGGACAATAAATGTGAAACTAAATGTGAAACCTCTCTTCCCAGAACACTTTCTTGGTGGCAACTTTCCACAGTCCAGCTATAAGCCAAGATGGTTGAACAATATACTGATAAAATATTAATCTATTTTGATATCAAAGACGTTGGCTCCTAAAACGTTCCTAAGCTGAGTTTTAGGAAATGCATCCCCACTGCTTGTCATTGTAAGCAAAAATCGTGATACAGTTAAACCTCATTATAACGACACTCATATACCCGACATATTCAATATAATGACACAAGTTTTCATTGGAAAAGGTTTATTTTCCTTGTTATTTGTATCATTAATCGAACATACTCAGTTATCTGACACATTTCTTAGGAAACAGATGGTGTCATTACACTGAGTTTTCACTGTAAAATGAAAATGCTGTGAACACAGTCTGCTTACCAGATATCACTGTAACCCATATTCTCAATATGAGGCAAAAGAGTGTATAATGAATATATATATATATATATATATATATATATATATATATATATATATATATATATATATATATATATATATATATATACATATATATATTCCACATCATATGTCTACCATATGAAGATTTTTCAAAGTGAAATTCTCAACCCGTTCCCTTCGTAAAAACATGCACTAACAATCATGATGCAGATAATAAATGGACATTGTTCAAATCCCAGACATATATTAGAATAGCATACCACAGCCAGGATAAACCACTCGCTTTCAGGTATGGATATACATGGTCAGGTAAACCAAATATGACTGGCATTGGGTCACTTCGCCCTTCATATGATTACCAATGAGCTCGTGAACCATAGCCAGGGAAAATACATGGTTGTTGAAAGTTATTGGCTGAGTGTGAGTGACTGACTGACAAGGCATTGGTCTAATTAAATGCAACTGCCTCCATCTCTCTCTCCATATATATATATATATATATATATATATATATATATATATATATATATATATATATATATATATATATATATATATGAAACCATGAACCAAACTTGTAGAATTAAATTCATGCAAATTAGTTGACCATGCAAATTTTAATCTTATAACTATTATAGATAGACGTGTCATTCTGACTTCAATTTGTAGGTTTGTGACATAGCCCCATCGGATGAACCGAAATTATGAAATTGTAATTGATGCAAATTAGATGAATTAGCAAAATTTAAATCCATAATAACTTCGAAACTATTATACATAGATTTGCCATTCTTACTTCAATTTGTAGGTTTTTGACATAGACATCTAATGATCCATGAACCAAACTTGTAGATTTTTAATTTATGCGAATTAGGTGAATGCACAGAATTTTTATTTGGAATAGTTTCAAAGCGTTTTATAGATTCAGGTGCAATTTCAACCTCACTTTCTAGGTTTGTGACATAAGTGCATCCAATGAACTGTGAAGCAAAGCTGTGGGATTTTAATTCAGACTAATAAGGCAAATATACAAAATTTAAATCTTGAATAAACTGCAAAACTATTATACATAGAGGCACCATTGCAAATTCAACTTGCAGGTGAATGACATAAGTGCATCCAATGAACCATAAAGCAAAGTTGTAGGCTTTTAGTTTATGCAAAATCGGCAAATACACAAAATTAGAATCTTTGAATAGCTTCGAAACTGTTATAGATAGTGCTGTCATTCAAAGTTCACTTTATAAGTTTGCTATATGACCACGTCCAATGAATTAAGAACCAAAGTTGCAGCATTTTAATTCATGCAAATTAGGCTTATACACAAAATATAGATAATGTTGAACAATGACAAAGTGTAGCATTTCAAACTGTTCCCAATTTGAAGGCACCCATACAGATTTGCAGTGAAGCAAATCTTCCTTTCTAGTGCATTACTTGCTTTTATGAATGTCGGATGAAATATGCATAATATTTATTCCAATGTTCCCGACAATAAAACGACAGACATTGGGACAAAATAATAACTCGAAAATGCAACGACATTTCCATACCCCAGAACACGTTTTATACATGATATAAAAAAAAGATTAACATTTGCATATCGATAGAACAGTCACTCGTGGCAATTCTCTTTGTTCTAAATGAGAGCCATTGAGAGTATCATAGTTTCTTTAGATCCTTCTTTATAACTTGCAGGGACGTGCTATTCAGAATAACACGTCCCTGGTACTTCCACTGAGAGAATCCATACCTCCATACAAACTAGGCTAACCAAAACTGTTACAAGGGACTATCAAACCCTAGGTACTTATGCATCTGCTGACATAGACCATTCGGTTGCCTGAAAAGCAGACCAATCTCTGTGTGTATCCTCCACTCCATTTGACTGGAGGGAGATACGAGAGTCTTTGGTCTTTTTGGGGGCGGCAGACTACACCAGGTCCTCATATTATGTTCAATTGAATTTCAACTAATTACGCCTGGTGAGTGGATCGACAGTGTAAAACGACAGTGGACTCGCCAACTGTGCTCCCATTCCGAGGACCCACCCTCCAAACATAATAATCACGGCTGCTATTTTGAGTAAATTGGCGCCATATTGGATCATTGCATTATGGGCTCATTGTACTTTCCTATATCATGCCCAATGAGCGTTTTGTTATTAATTCATCTGTGACAGAAAATGTTCACATTGAAAGTAATATTAAAGTGTTTAAGAAAAAATAATAAGGAGACAAAAGGCGTATGTGTGTATTATTTTATGTATTGCACTCAACGGTCTAATCTGGTCTGTTCTTTGTGGACTTTTATGATGAAAAAGTGGATCCTATGATTAGTGCATGAACATTATGCACTCTTCGTGACTGCTAACAGTCAGACTGAAGTAATATTAGGAGACGTGTGTATACCGTGCTTGTTTCTGATCAATGCATGTTCAGGTATATATTCAATTCATCTGTTGGAATTGTTGTTGCTTTACTATTGTTACTGCCATAAACATTATTATGCAAGTGTAGAGGGGACATAGGAGTGTATATAAAGAACATAATAGAGACCTCTTAAGGACCATTGCAAAGCTGGAGTTCTTGTATACGACTCAACGTTTGAAACAAATATATTATTGGATAATGACCATAATGTCACACCTTTTTTCACATCCGTTTCTATTCTTTTCCGTGGTAATACTTTCTGGTGTCTACTATAATAAACGGTTCCAAAACTTTGTGTCAACAAGCATAACTACAGAAAGATTAATATTTTGCATCAACATTTGTGCTAGAGTTTTCGTTTATACATTATTTTTGCGTAAATTATGCTGGGCTTCTTACTCAGTTTAAATAAGTGAGCGTTTTGAACTCGCATAAGAGAAAGCGTGTTCATGCATAAACTGCAAAAGCGTGAGGCATGGTATACATCAGAGCCCTCATGCATGGTGAAAATGATAAACTACAAATGAGCATACCACATTTCCCCTTTAAATTAACATGATCATAATGATCATACCGAATAATACCTTATCAATATCTGAAACATCTTCATGTATGTATCAGTATGATACTGGAGTTTCTTCTTAGTTCTCATTCTTTTGTATTTCATTCCATAATATTTTGTGAATAAAATACTGAGTGCGACCCTCTTCTTTGGTGCATGAATGAGGTTTTGACAACGTTAAATGTTACATCACTTCTGCCATCGAATTAAACCCCGAATTTTACCTCATCACTGGAGATATCAATGACCGTTGCCAGTCTGGAACTCGTTTTTTTTTTTCACGCTGACAGCGAGCTCACCCAGTGCCTCTTTGATCTCGTAGCACAGTACAAATTGCACCAAAGTATTTGTGAACGAACACATATCTCTAAGTATTTTGAAAATCTTTTAAACCTTGTTGTAACTAATTCACCTGGCTTCATTTTGAACTCCCTCCCGTTTCTAAGACCGATTAGTCAGTCTTCTTCTCCTCCTCCTCCTCCTCCCCCTCCTCCTCCTCCTCCTCCTCCTCCTCTCCTCCTCCTCCTCCTCCTCCTCCTCCTCCCCTTCTTCTTCTTCTTCTTCTTCTTCTTCTTCTTCTTCTTCTTCTTCTTCTTTTTCTTTTAAATTACTCATCATAAAGATAGTCCCTTCCACAGATGTCTGCGATTACATATTAATCTTTACGACTCAAAGAGTGCATTGCATGATGCTCCTTGGGACAGAGGCTTTGCAGGTTTCCACTCAACACATGATACTTTGTCTTGCTGGTCTGATCTTCTGATTGACGCGTGTAAACAATTCAACCCATGTCTCAATATAACTATTAGGCCCAAAGATAAAGCTTGGCTAACATGTGAAATCAAAAGACTCACCAAACAAGGATAACCGTTATACATGTTCATATCAACAGACCAGATCCTATTCTCTTCTCACCACAGACAGCATAGACATTTTCATCAGCCTGACAAAAGAAAAAGGAACTGTAAACGCTATTAAACGTTCAATAAGACCTTATTGTGCTTAAGTCCGCTGGAAACTAGACTCTGAAGAGATAAATCTCCAAAAATGATGGACTCTTAGTCAGCCAATCATTGGTGGTAAACTCCACCAAAACATACTAACCCTTATCCACAATGGTAGGACAATATCTGCAAACAAAGAAAAGTATAACCTTCAACACTTATCTTGCTGGACAGTGGAGAGTTCATGCAGACGGTAACCCCTTAACACAACCTGAGTGTATCACTTATTCATGCTTGAATTGAGAGTTGAAGATGTACTGAAAAATTTAAGGTTACTAAAGGCAAGTGCTGCTTCTATACCTGAAGACGTTGGAAACAAGATTAGAAAAAAAACCTATGCACCAGAATGTGACATTTGTTAACAAAATGTTCAGTCTAGTCTTCTTAACTCTTGTTTTCCAGGCCCATGTCTACAAAAAGGTACCAACAACTGAATGAAAACTTCCTACCAATGTCAGTTCTTTATGCTGTCTCTAAAGTCTTTGAGTGTTTGGTTAAAAATTTTGCACAATTTGAAATAATTCATTGTCTGACAAAAATTCTGGCTTGAAGAGAACGACTTGACCATTCATCAGCATGTAAGAGTCATGAAATCTGTAATGGCCTCGAGCTTGGCAAAGAAGCCCACGTGGCATGCCTGGAACTTGGTAAAGAAGCTTGCAAGGTATCCCTTGAAATATCGAAGGCACTTGATAGAGTATGACATACTGGCCTCTTCTTCAAATTGAAGTTGGGTTTTAAAAACTCTGTTAATATGTTCGCTGAAAGCTACTTGGCTGACTGTCTCCAATGAGTAATTATTGGAGGCCAAACTTCCTTTGAAGGCCAGTGTGCATGATGGCTTTATCCTTGGCCTATTAATAATTCCTCTACATTAATGACATCACTGATATAATATGCCATATGAGTTTAATTGCAGACGATACGAATGTCTTGGAAATGATCCAACCTAATCAGGGAAAACCTTCCACAGCAACACTGAGTGGATCCACCTTTGGGGTAGGCTCTGGGGCATAAAATTCGTTTTTGGGTTTTTTATTTATTAATTTTTTTGTCGGGTATAAAAGAAACAAACTAGATCATCCAGTCACTTTTGTCGGTAAAAGCTCTATATCCGAGGCACATAAACATACAGATCTAGGTATTACACTATTACATAACCTGTCATGGTAGCAATGTGTTACATGCAACATGCATGGTAGCAACGCGTTATCAATAAAGCCATGGCCAGTCAATGTCTTGCCTTTTACTTAGACTGAAATATAAATATCTAAAAAAACTTAATCAGTTTGCATAAAACCATGATGCAACACATCCTAAAAATACGATTGTGTGCTTTTTATATTTGTGCTGACACTTTATCTCAATCCCTCAGCACTGTCGAGTATGAAGCTACCAGAACTTTCTTTGGTACTTTCCGGAACACTCCTCGTTTCCTCCTCCTACATAAACTCGGTAGGCAAACCCTGTCGGAACCACAGAACCCATTTAAGACTTGTGTTCAATAAGATGTACGGCAAGCTGACTGCCCAATATTTATGGGAACTTGTCCCTTGCAATGGTGCTTTCTCTGCCGGATACCTTGTTCGAAACTAATCAACTCAACGCCAAATTGAATTTTCATCAAACATTTTGGCAAATCATTTTTGCCTTCTTTGATCGGATCATAAAACAATCTTTCCAATGATGCTCGCATATAAACCCTCTACAACAGTTTAAATCTAAAATGAGATTACCACAGCCATCTGTTGTCGAAAAGCCTGTTTATTATGCACATGCTAATTGTTTACCACACATGTCAAAATCAGCTACACTTGGACTATTCTGAATAAAGTGCTTATCTCAGCAAAGGAAACGTTACACCCATCGCATCTTGTGCCTGATGTCACCCGCATGAAGATATGTAACGTTACTTCCTGACTTGTTCATCACTGATAACACAAAGAGCTCGCCTTCTGAACACTGTGTTCCATACCCATGCTCCGAGTATCACCCCATGACCCCTTTGATTAATGCAACGCCATTTGCTTTTCTGACTGGTGCACTTATGGTCGGCTCCGAAATTAATTGACATAACACATCTTCGTGTATGTATGCTTCCAACAAGTTATTAATTTTCTATGAACTATTCTGCATGCACAACTTAAGAATCACACAGCACTGCATGCATACTGTTTAAAATGTTATAGTGAAAACATGATTATTTAAACTGGATCGCCCTATATACATCGATATGACTAATCATGGGCTTTCCAAAACATGAAGGAACAAATAACACACACATACATGTATGTATGCATATATATATATATATATATATATATATATATATATATATATATATATATATATATATATATATATATATGAGAAACAGCAGTTACTAATGTACACAAATAGTTCTGGTATGTACTCTTAGTACAATAATCAATGAAATTATTATAACCATATTACAAGTAAAAAACATACAAGACAGGGCAAAATGGCGCCTGATAATATCAGCCTACGGGGGAGTCCTAGAATGACACTTACGCCTAATTTCATGTGAGTCTAACGTGGCAAATTACATCTGACTTCTAAAATACTACAGAACTAAAATATGAAACGTCATGTGTCTACAATGTATTTATGGAGGGCATCATAATTCCGTATGTAGAAGGGAATGGACAATTTGTTGCTTCAAAAGAGAAGCATGTTAGCTGGTCTGTTACTTGACACACACATATATATATATATATATATATATATATATATATATATATATATATATATATATATATATATATATATATATATATATATAAATATATATAATCTAGTTTGGATTGACACCAGTAGCTATGATGGGGATTAAGAAGTAGCGGAGTTGCACTCTGAAAGTTGAAATACTTTGGAACAAAGAACATGAAATAAATACTGGAGCAGTCATTTTACTTTCTGCATAGTGTATTTTATCTGTCTTTATATATACTCACTTGAATGCACTTTTCATCAAATGTTCAACAAAATGATGATAATGATGTGATGATGATGATGACGACGATGATGATGATGATGATGATGATGATGATGATGATGATGATGATGATGATGATGATGATGATGATGATGATGATGATGATGATAATAATCTCTTGCTGGAATTGTTGGTTGCTGTTTAGATTTGAATATTGGGAGGGAAATCGAACTTCTAATAACGACAGAAGATTGTTCCATGGCTCTATAAAAATTGGGACGAAAGGACTTTATTGGGCAATTTGTCTTACAAGTAAAGAGACGTATTTAGCCAATATGGGGAGGGTTTGGAGCATATGGAGCTAGATGAATTAGGTCAGGAAAATATGAAGGTGTTTAATGGTGATATATATATATATATATATATATATATTGGAAAAGAGAAGTAATTTTAAGTACTGGCTTCTTCTAGGGAGAGTTGACCAACCACGTTTACGTAAGAGATTGACGTGTGATGGGCACCTCAAGGCGGCAGTCCACATTTTGCCAGCCTCAAATTGTATAGATTCAATTAGGTCAGAAAGGTTATAACTACAGTTGTCAAACATCACCCAACCATATTCAAGAATTGATCTAATCATAGTTTCAAATCAAAGCTGCAGGAAAGTTGGAGGTTGAATCTACTCAGAAGAGTGATACGCTGGCTAGCTTTGGTGGAAATGCGTATGACTTGCACATGGCAGTATAAACCTTTACTGAGAGTAATACAAAGATAAGTGTGTGAGTCTGCTGCACGTATTTCTGGAGTCTCCAGGGCTAAACGTGCATGGTGTGGTTTAACGAGTTTAGCTGAAAATATAACAGACAGACACTTTAAAGCATTAAATGTCATGCGCCATACCTTCCCCCGGTTATGTATATTGGTGAGATTAGGGTTAAGATGATTAGAATATTCAATGGGGCTATTGACAATCTAAAGTAAACTGGTGCAAAGAGCCTGGCATCACATTTGATATCATCAAATAGACAGTCTACATGGACTAGAAAGAAAAATGGGTCCAAAATGGAATGGTAGGCTTCACCACCTTAAATAGGAAGCCAAGAAGATTGGCCATAAAAAAGCACACGTTGAGAGACGACTTTCAATCCATTCTACCAGGATATCAGAAATGCCGAGTTGTCAAAGTTGCTAGAGGATGCCAGGACACCAAACCTGATAAAAGGCATTAGTCACATCTTGCTTCGTTGGACTGTTTCGGGCCATTGATGACACTGTGAATGTTGTACACAAGCAGATCGATAGTAGAGTCATTAGCCTTTAAACCAGACTTTTTGGACATAAGAAAGGTGTTGTGCATTAAATATTCATAGAGTGCAGTAAAGACCAGAGGTTCAAATACCTTACAAACATGAAAGAGTGAGGAAATAGGACGGTAATTGTTTTAAATCAATCGCTTGGACTTCTTAAACACAGGGCATATATTGGGTCTTCTCCAAGCATAGGGACATGCGAAAGACTAAGAAAAAGTTGAAAGATATTTGTGAGTGGTTTACAGATCAGATATGCCGTGTTCTTCAGTAATATATATTCCCATTATTGTCCGGGCTGGATGATGTGAGTAGCCTAAGGGAAGATAAGAATTTCTTAACACTATCTTTGTTTAAAGAATATCCCATAAGTTTACCTCAGCTAAGAATGTGAAGTCAGGCAGAAGTAAAACATCGGCATCCGGATGAGTCTCACACTGACTGGCAAAGCATGAGTTTATAGAATCCCCATTTTCCAGTGAGATCTTGTTATCCTCAATGATAGGAGGCATATCTTGATTTATTTTTGCATGCCAGAACAGACTTTCACTATCTCCATCAGTCAGTAGGATTAATGTCTGTTTTATGCAATCGAAGCTGCAAATTATACCAGTGATAGGAGACTAATTTTACGACTAAATTTGGGATACTTTTTGTAGAATTGAAAGGCTTCAATCTTAACATAAATGTCGTAGTTATGGGGACTACATTTGTTAAAAGCATGCTTGAGGCATTCCCATGCACGATTAAGATGGCAGACATGTTTTTTAATGTCTCGGGTTGCCGAGGGTTTGTCCTTAGGGTGAATAGTAACCTCTTTAAAGGGATACAGTCCTTTGTAGCAGATAGAAAAACATTAGACCAGTATGATACAACACCATCAATAAAATTGAAATCGTCATAAGCCATGTCCGTAGGAGTGGCAGAAAGGGCAAACTTGAGGTGACAAAAATAAGCATGTGTAGTCACATACTCACATTACTTTTAAAAGGTCTGTCCTTGTCTATGGAAATGGAAAATGAACGGACGATTGCACAGCCATGATCAGATTTCAGATCAGGGCAATTTTCGGGATTTCAGAACAAGCTCTGAAGAATTAGTAATGATAAGATTCAGCGAGCTATTCGAATATTCTTATTCTTGTGGATTTGTCAATGAATTCGAAGAGATTTCGTTGATTAAAGGTTAACAAGATCTTAAAAGAGAACACTGTCCTCACGTTGGGAGTAACAGTCAGGACACTTGTCATTAAGACTGACAATGACTATTAACATATGTGGAATGCTTTCAATGGCCATGGCTTTTGAGGTTGCCAGTGACCTGAGAAAAGCATCATGGATTGCTGCAGACTAGCCAGGTGGACGAGAGTAATTACCAGATAAAACTTTAAAGCAAAATTTCAATGCAGCCATATTCTCAGACTTGGCTTTCACGATCCGTACGTCTCAAGCATGGTAGATAAGGGTGAATAAACGTTAAAGTCCCGCTACCCCTCCCTGTTGTGCAGCCTCTATGAACAGGTGGTTTGGAATCATCAGTGAGAAGGAGCTGATATGGATAATGCCCATCAAGCCAGGTTTCAGACATTGCAGTCATGTTGCAGTTTTATTATTGAACCCGATAGTGAATTTCGTCAAGTTTACCGGCCCTTGGTAGGCTGCAGACGTTTGAATGAAAGAACTTCAGTTGGCTGTTTGAGTTTAGAGTGGGGCGAGGACTAGGGTGAACATCAATGGAACATTGGAAAAAGTGTGGAAGAACAATATAATATGTTTAAGACAACCCACCCAGGAACATGTGTACTTGTAAGAAAGCCGGCAATAAAAGGGAGTATCTTATTTGATTACCAACATGTGTACCTGAATGGCGGTGTGCCATGAAAGAAATATATTTATTCAAAGAACGACCAATGGTCATTTGATATCGTTCACTGCTGTTGCCCATTGGTCACAAACAGTGGAAAAGTAAAAAAATAGCAACTGCTCTAACTTGACACATGCATGCAAAGCCGATATTTTACCCCAAGTTTTGCAAAAATTCCAAATTGGCCCATCAGCCCAAAATATAGCACATTTTCCTGTTTATCACAAAATGCTTTGCTAAAAGGTACAAATTATGTCGATGCATAATAGTGATTATGAACAGTGATAGTGCAGATAGATAAAGCGTGAGCTGCCATACTGCTCACAACCCAGTAACTGCAATTGTTTATAACATCAATTTTTGGTTGCGTAACAGATATCATGTTCTGATAGATAGCTGACATGGTGATCTGGCTTCTGTTGTGTTTATATCTAATTCAGGTGAAGTATCTAGGGTGTCATTGTCCTCAGCAGGTATCTTATTATTAACTACACCTACTACATTTCAGAGCAAGAACTGATTATTTACTAAATTATTCTTTCCTGCCACAAGAAGAATTCGATTCCTGACACCGAAATTCCGAATTCAAAACCAAATTACCACAACTGCGTCCCGATTAGTCAAACAGACAGAATTATACTATTTGGCAATCGTTTTCTGGCATTTATCCACGCAAGAGTACGTATGGGTCGTATCCAACTAAATGCACACCTACTCGATATCAACGTTTTTGATACCCAAATATGTCGATGCAAGCAACGCAATGAAGACGTTTGGCACTATATTTTGTCTGTTTTGTTATATTTTTAAATATCTGTTTTTAAAACCAAATATTTTAGGTCGGTTTCATTACATAATTGAATATGGGTGTTCCTACCAACTCTCTAGCGTTACGCTAATTTTATTTATTTTCAGACAATCAACTTATTACTGTTAAATTTGAAATAGACCCCCCCCTCGTCTGTAGTGTGATGTTGTGGAGTCTCTCTTCTGATTGTCTGCATATGCTTTGCTCTCGTCACCAGTTTACACAGTTCAACAGTTCAACAGTTCCAACTCCAAAACACTGATCTCGGAGAACATTGCACTGGGTCCTGTGTTGTACCGTCTGTCCTTTTCAACCGTCATTTCTCTGCAAGAGGATTTAGTAAAGTGTGTCGCCCTTCTAATCGATTGCTTTCTTTGAACAAAATATGTTTAAACTAGCTTCCACGTAGAACTCTTGCTTTATTGTACTGTTGCTTTTTGTGCTCAATTACTAAATACAGATATATCGTCTTTCACAACTGCGGCCAGGGCCAGCCTGATTGTCTCGAGCCCATATAGTTTATTGTCTCCAAAATATGCACGGGCATCTTAAGACACGTCACATATCAGGTTATTGCGTGGACGTACATGTGGATCACCTACACGTTTTGAAGGACCCAAATAGTTGAAGTTAATCCTTGTCCATAAAATACATCACAACATGACCTCTACCTGACCCCTTATTACCCCCCCCCCCTTCTCGTATTCGGCTTCATTCCAGCTCTGTATACCTCACATAGTACCGAACTTTCCGTCTGGAACAGTCTTTTCTTCCGTGTGCCATGGCACTAAAGAATAATCTTCTCTCCAACATAACATTCCTTATCCCTTAAAATCTTTAAATCTGAACTGAAAACAACCCTTCTAGCTACAGACATAGTTCTTTATCCATATTTCCGTCACCAAATATTTATTAAACTGTATTGTAGGTCGGCGGTAGTTGTATCGCTTTGAAGTATTTTGGCCGGTATATTAGAACAATTATGGACAGTTTTTTTTTCTTTTTTTCTTTTTTCTTTTTTAACGTTTGATAACTTGTATTGCCCTGTTTGTCTTGCAAATCTTTACTAACTCTTTCAGTGCCAAATTTTGGACTGAGTCAACAGCTTTCCTCGGCATGCATTCTGGCGCAATGCGCCCAATGCACGCCGAGCTATAGGCATACTGGTACTTAAATGAGAGGTCTTTTTACCAGGAGTACGAATCTGGAATCCTTGTGATTATTCATCTTACTTTGACTTAAACAAATCGACTTAAGTCATAATTGGCGCTGAAAGAGCTAATTGTATGTCATTACATGTCTTAAGGTACTATGTTATCGTCATCATTATTATTTACTATAAGGTAATCTAGTTGAAATAAATATATATAAACTAATAACAAAAATTGCATATAGGACCCTTTTATAAAGTCAGGCGGCATTGCCTGAATAGGAAATAATATTTAGTCACATTTAAAGAGCTATGTATGTGCAGGTTTCATAGTCTGCACAGATCATAGGGTGGCAGGTCATACTGCTCTAAAGGTAGAGAATTGGAGGGAGTCGGACCAGGCTAATCGTGCAGGCTAACTGATTTTGTCTATTCTGTTAAATCTGTTTGTCGATCAAGTCATGGTGTGATTTATTTTCTGCCCCCAAATATTTGTGTTCTGTGATAAACAGACCACGGGGTTCTTAGCCCCGTCACCGAGGCTCTTATTGTTGTAATTGTGTCTTTTCATCCAGAACCACTTCCTAGTAGTCATTATCCTATTCCACAGTCCGAACTCTTTACTCTCCATAACTGTCTGACCTAAGTACATATGGCAGTACCATTGTCCATATTGCGCACATACTTTTGTTGAATTTCGATAATAGGCTGGATAAGTCCAAATAAATTAAAGGGTCGTCAGTGGGTAACTACTTAGAACATGTTTCCGGGCCTATACCCGTACATGTCTCAGTGAGTAGCGGCTCCTTGTCTTACCTAAATATTTAGCAAAGACAACCCACATAATAGCGAATAAATATGATCGCGGCATATTATGTCAATCAGTAAACGATGGAACGTCAAAGTACCTTCTGCAGGGTCAACCTTAATGTAAATAACACAAGTTCTCAACAGGAAATTACTTAGTCACCATGGCACATTGGGGTTAACTTTGCAGAACAGTACTTTTGCTTGTAAATTGTCCTAAAATCCTGTTTTAAATGATGCAATGTTGCCTTGTGAAAACACAGGTTTGTTTCTTTTAATTATCACTAGAAAGCAAACAGACGGACTACAAATCCAGTAAAATATTTCCATCATGGGTGCCTCGCGAGCAAGAACGGAGCTGTTAACATTGACACTGATATTCACGACTTCATGCCCACTTGGCACACAATCGAAATGCAAAAGAATATTTTTTTCACGTTTGACTTAAAACTACGAAATGTGGACTCCTTCCCTGCAGACTCATTGGTCATACCCAGTATCATTGAAATGGCAAACTGTGGTTAGTTTAGCTTCATTATTCGATTTCTACATTAAAAATGATGACAGATAAATGGCGGGACAGGCCTCTGGAACCTGCTGGGATAAATTTGGGTTACATTAGTCTGCTTTGACATGTAAATGGTAGGGTCACAGATGTGTGTTGACCGTGTTTTCTCAGATACTTGAGTAGCGAAACGAAAAGTAGAGAGGAAACAAAAGGCGAAAGAATTATACCACCATATACCGCAACGGTTTAGATTTTGCAATCCCTGCCCTACGTCTCTATGTATGTTTGTAACGTACAGCATCTCGCATTGGGTAGCAGTTTCAGAAAACATCAACGGGGCTTTTTGTTAAATTCTGTTGTTTGGCTATTTATTTATTTATTTATTTATTTATTTATTTATTTATTTATTTATTTATTTATTTATTTATTTATTTATTTATTTATTTATTTATTTATTTATTTATTTACTTATTTATTTGTTTGTTTGTTTGTTTATTCATTTATTTATCTATCTATCTATCCATCTATCCCTCTATCCATCTATTCATTTATTCGTTCGTTCGTTCATTCATTCATTCATTCATTCTTTCATTCATTTATTTATTTATTTATTTATTTATTTATTTATTTATTTATTCATTTTGTTAACTGATGTCACAAATGCCGTCTTCTGCCACTGCTATTCAATGTTACATTATCTGTATCTGGTCCCATCTGGAAACATCAAACAGTTAAAATATCCGATCCCTATACACTTTAACATACATGTCTAAGCATCATAGATTTACATAGCATCATAAACATAAAATTAACTATTAAGTGCCTACTAAACACTTCATATTCACTAGAGGATTAATTAACTTGAACAATAATATTGAAACATACTAATGCCACATATACGAAAATAAAACACTACTTTCACATACATGTGGTTTAACTACAATAGGCTATCCAGCTACAAAGGGTATATACTGGTTCAGGGGTAAGTCAAGTTGTTCTTATCTGAACTTGTGCTATACAAGTCATAATATGTGGTTTGGCCGGTATTCTTTATTCTTAATGAAGCTCTGCATTTATATGTAAAACGTTACGTGTTTAGCTAATTCACCATCTGTCACGTTCATATTTATTCGCTATTATGTGGGTTGTCTTTGTCTTTGATGAATATTAAGCTAAGGCAAGAAGCCGCTACTCAGAGAGACATATAGGGATATAGTCTCCGAAATATGTTCTGAGTAGTTACCCGCTGAAGACCCTTTAATTTATATGGGCTAATACAGCCTATGTCAAAATTCTACACAGCAACGTGTGCCATAGGACAATAGTACTTCCATATGTATACAGGTTACACAGTGACAGGTAAGCTTATGGAGCGTAAAGAGTTCGGACTGTGGAATGATTTCCAGGAAGTGGTTCTGGACAAAAAGACACGAATACATGAACAGTGACATTGTTTTTATCATGTTTCTAGCTACCTATAGCAACCATGGTCATTAAGCGATCCCACGAGGAGTCATTGTTTGTCCCTTCTTGCTCATTTGGCTTCTTTTTTTTTTTTTTTTACAGAACTTTCATCCGCAAATCTTAGGTCATATCATCTGTGAAGTGCGACATCGAGCTTTTGTTGTCCTTCTTTGTTTTTGTGCCTCTTTCTGAAGTGGATCTAGGATTGTTCAACAGAGTGTTCGAATGTGTATTGATTGGAATTGCGACGTCGTGCGGCCAGCGAGCCGGGGTGGGAGCTGCCCCCTCCCCCGCCCCCAGGAGAGTTTTTCCAAACAGAAGGGAAAATGGTGCTCCCCAGTGTACTTTAAGAATCAAATTTATTTTAAAGTGTAAAGATAATGACCTCCCTTTTAGCTGATTAAACATGTATTTTCGTTAATTTTGAATACTGTGACGCAGTGTCGGAAAATGTAATAAGCAACATCAGGGACTCCTGCAGAGGTTACAGAATACAGCAGCAAAGATATAGTTACGGGTGTCTTTGATCATTAACGTATCATCGCATTTGTTTATCCAGCAGCTTAAATGGCAAACGTTGTAGGAGAGATTAACCTTCCACACGGTCACCCTTGTTTACAGATGCCTTAAGAACCGGGCGCCCTCCTATCTCAATGACCAGTTCCAATACCGTAATGGTGTCCACACACACACAAGCCAATATATAGCGGCAACGGTAACCATTAATATACCCAGACCGCATTGTGAACAGTTTAAGCAGTCCGTCTAGTGACCTGGAATAACCTGCCCGAGTTTGTGAGCCACGCGCCGTCTTGGCAGGCTTTACAGGCTAAATATAAAAAGCAGGTTTACCAGACGTAGATGTATATAGATCTGGTTTTATTTCACTTCAAATGTTGCATGCGTTACTTAAACTGCGGGATGTGGTTTAATTTTTTAGCTTCTACATATTTAAAATGTGCAGTGTCTGTTTTCTTTTTTCTTTGTGTGTGTTGTCGTTGTTGATGTTGCTGTTGTTGTTGTTGATGTTGCTGTTGTTGTTGTGTGTATGTGTGTGTGTTGGTGTGTGTATCTTGCCCGATGGTGCAGCTTTGTATGGTGCATGTTTGTACTTCCCCTGTGTATTGTCTTACTGTTTTCTCAGGTACCTGTAACGTAACTGGACCCCCAATTTAGAAATGTTCCTGAATGAAAATAGATAGATAGATAGATAGATAGATAGATAGATAGATAGATAGATAGATAGATAGATAGATAGATAGATAGATAGATAGATAGATAGATCATCCAACTTTTATTTTCACGTCCATGACTTTCATGTCTATCCTGTCGAACTTCCTTGTTTTTGGCAGGCCTTTATTTTACATACTGTTATTTTCTTACAGATCAGGCTATAAAAATAGTAAAAGTAATACCATGATCTTTACTGTCAGCTTCTAGTAGGATTTGAACGCTTGACCTTTGGGATCATGGGCTGCCAATCCAAGGTTTCTGGGAGCAACCAGATTTCAACAGTACCACTACCCTCATATATAACTACTCCAAGTTCATGTCTGTCGACACAAAAGACAAGGCATGTTTCAGTGAGGTATCACACTATTCCATTGATACACACGTACATGAACATGTGTTGAGTTAGTTATTCTTCGACGTCACCTGTTAATGCTTATGATAACTTATTTGCAGTCGGGCCGTTCCTGGCTTGCGTTGTGCACATTTTGTGTAAATATAAAGTGCCGTTCTTTGAGACATGTTGCAGTGCTTAAGACAATTCATGTAACGAATAGCCACTAGTTTTGTCACTTACAAAGTCATGATATTTACGCACTGACAACCAGTATGTCAAGAGTTCTGTCGATACTTCGGCTATTTTTGGTGCGTGTGTTTCGGGTTTACAAGCCATAACGTCTGTTCTAAGTCTTCCGTGCTTTTACATAGTCTTGTTTCAGGCTACACGCCAGGTAAAAAAATGGTTTTGATGGAGCTTTCTTATGTATTTCCAACATGTCGTTGAATTTTAAGAGATCACATGCATTGGCTGGTAGTCTTCATTTGTTGATAATAAGCAGCCATATTAAATCATTTCTGACCATGAGCATTTGGTTGAAAAATATTTTATTAAATCAATTAGGAAACAGGACACAGTCCTATATGGATCCATCTTGAGAACAGAAGAGGAAAAATGCTTGACAACATGTATAGGCAAGCCACACGAGAAGAAGAATTATACACCACCAGACATGTTTACAGATAGGTATAGAATTGTTTGGAGTGGGCCTTAGTACCTGTGTAAGTTCACTTAGAGTTTCTAACTGAAATAAACAAGAATATATATCACACCATCAAGTGTCCAATCTGGCTGTACAGATTATGTACCTATGTACTGATATAAAAATGGAAACGTTTTCATCAAAGGTGCAGTTTAGTGACCCAAATAGAAGCGTTTGAACAGTAAAGGATGCAAGAGGTAAGATCGAACTTTGCAGTTGGTCACAATAAGTTATGTACTTCGTACATTCGGAAAAATAATCAAAAACATCCTCATTCGCCGTTCCACAGGCACACCAAGGAGAGTCTACCACACCGATATTAAATAGATCCGCCTGAAGCTTACTGCATCTCATGCGCAAACGTGCATGGAAAATCGCCACTCTCCTGTCACCCATATAGTATAATTTGTTACATTTCTTATTATTTTTGTTTAGCATAGACTTAACTCATCAACATTTTCGGAATCACGCACTTGTGTTGGAAGACTGTTCCACAGTCTGACCATAGACGGGGAGAAAGATGCGTCAAAAAGATGAGTCCGAGTTTGTATCAAAGAAAAATTCTGGTTCGATCGCACTGCATAACGATTTCTCTCCTGTACATAATTTAGAAGTAACTTTTGCAAATACATGGGAGCCAACCCATGTACTATTTTATAGAACAGAGTTAATTTACTTTTAATTCGGCGTTCCGATAATTTTTCTAAATCTTACCCATCGTAAATAAGATGATGCTTAGTACCTCGAATTGCATCTGTAATGACTCGTGCAGCCGCCAATTGTATATCTTCTAATTGTTCAGATTCCGATGATGTACATCCATCCCAGACCACAGACCCAAATTCCAAGATATCACGAACAAAGGAGAGGTATAGGATTTCGAGAGACTTCCTACTTCCATGAGCATTTCGCCTTAGTGTGACTATATGTGGTTTATAGAAACTCTGCATAAGCACAACAGCTCTTATCTCAGACAGACTTTGGTGATGGCTTACTTTAGCAAATTAATGCATAATGCTTTAATTTACGTCAATATCTTTCATAAGTCATCAAACACACACACACACACAAATCTGATTGTCACCTCAGAAAAACTGCCATTCTCCAAGTTTAGCGGTATACCTTCAACAAACTTAGGTAGTGTATCCTCAATCTCATCACACAGAGCGTGACATTCACATTGACCTTCCAAGCCTGTTTGATGCCACAGCTGAGGTGAACGGGTGTTTGAAGCCAACATTGCATTGTGTTTCTCACCAGCGCCATTGTCACAATGGCGTCTTGACTGTCTGGGGCCTCCTCTGGTACTACCCAATGTTCCTGTTCCACCCTTGGAAATGTTCACGTTTTATTTGGCTCTGGTAATATGGGGAGAATATTTGAGACTAGATTTAGACTTAAATCAAAACCAGTGCATTTATATTCAAATAAACTTCTGTCAACCGTGCTGAACGGAATTGGACGATGTTGTTAGGATGGTTTGGAACGGTATAGGAGTACTGTAGGGGTGCTGCAGGGATACTGCAGGGATGCCTGAGAGATGTTGCAGGTATGCTGTTGGTATGCTGTAGAAACGCTGCAAGGATACTGGGGGGATATTGTTGCACCATTGAACATTACTCCCTCTTAAAATCTCTGCAATTTATATTTAGGATGATGGTACTACTTAAAAGAACGGTCACAGAGAATACGGATCTAGTATCGTTATGCAAATTCACAGCACATCGACCTTTGTCCAAATCAGTAGTGAATGTATATTAACTCATTACCTGATGATTTCGCCTTTGGGCGCATGCGCCCAAAAGGTGGCGAGGAAAGTTGTCGACTAATTCAAAACTTTACACTGAAAGAGTTAAATGTTTGGTCAACAAAGAAAGTTTAAGTCCATTGTCCCCAAGTGTTGAAATGCTTCATACGATGACACATTATACATATTTTATAACACGTGTTTGAAAGTTGTGAGAAACTATGAATGTTTGCTAATGGGATTAGGTGACACTCAACACCTGTTTGTAATGTATACGTTAGGGGAAAAAAACATTGTTTTAACGTAGGGTGATATTGTATGAACCTCTATAGCAAATATGACTCCCAATTATTGAGTTGCGTAACATTGCCCTTAATGCTACCTTTATGGTCCCGTGCAGAGGACAAAAACATTAGCCCTCTTGGAATAGAGATAACGTCTAAAATCGTGCATGAAGGGTGTCCCGTATTGCAGAACACATGGGTCTTAAAGGCCTCAATAGCAGCAAATGGGATATCAGTTACAGTACTCATCTGGGCGTCGGAACCACTGGTGACAGCTTGTCATTTGTAGAGAGGGAAGATTGTTGGAATACGCGACGGTGGCCTGTCAATGCGTGAAGTAACCAGGAGGGTGTACCATACATCAATCACAATAACTACATGTGTATGCTGGAGTCGTTTTCGGATGGCAAGGATATGCCAGGGCAAACCTGAATTTGATAGACCTCGCCTTTCAAATAGGCAAGGTTATCGCTACCTTGTACAGTTTGTGACCTGTCCAGGCTAGCCTTGATGCCAAGCAAGATGGGTACGACGGGAAGGTATGAGCTTAAACTTGCTTTCAAGAGTGCTGTCCACCTTGAAACTCAGATGCTACATGCATACTGCTACTGTTAAGATCTTTAGTTGCAAAGTCTGAAGAGAATTATGTCTTTTCTCAAACTTTGTAATCTTGTTAATGTTTTTCGTGCCGAAACATGGTGTCTTCCACACTTCCTTGTTTATTTAAATCTTTATCTCAATTTCATGCCAAAGTTGTTGGGAATTTGGGGGGGGGGGGTGTTTTGATTTGTTTTTGTTTGCTTGTTTTTTCTTGGGGGTGGTGGGGTTTTTGTTTGTTTGTTTGTTTATTATGTTTTCTTTTTTTTGTTTTGGATTTTGTTTTTTTTTACCTCTGCACTGGATCATATTCTTAGCTTCCAGAGCCACATTACGCAAATCAGCATTAAGATAACATATGGTTGAAATCAAGAGGATAATCACACTGAGATTGACATATTTCAAACTTACCTGACTGCAGATGATAACTATCAAAGATAATGTTCATACCCAATTTGGTTCTAAGAAGAGCAGAGTCACGACCATGGATTGTGCATTCTTTCGTGACGTAATTTCAAACTTATTCTCCCGTACCGTGGTATTATCCATGACGTTTTGATGCACCGACTGTTACAACAATTGCTATGCCCGCCCACAATACTTGAGTGCAATACTATATTACCCTGATAACGCCGGACGGCGCCCTTACCTTTAATGTCATGACGTACGGACCACTTTCACTAGTCTGACAACTGGTTTATATTTGACAGTTAATACATCGAGTTAACGATACACTAATTTACATCTGCCTTGCATTCGGTTCTAGCAAGAAGAAGCAAGTATTCACATTGGAACAAAAAAGGAAAATATATGTAAATATTCGCCTTCCTTACCAAAGGTACATGCTCATTTACATACGCACGTAGTAACTATATAAAGTTAATCGGGCAGACACTATGGCGGTCAGGTTGAATTTGCACCGCCTATTGGTCTTTTAGTCGAGAATGCTTATTCTTGCAAATATAGACATGCAATAAAATGATATTACAGGTCGGACCAAGGACACGGGTTTTTTCCTCTCGTTGACAGTATTGGATGCATTCTGTTCGGAAAAGCTTTAAGCTTGAGGGACTTGTCCAAACCTGACAATGAAAGGCTCCTCCTTGCCTTTGAAGTCAGCTTTATTGTCAGTTGGTTAACAAAAAACAGGAACAATAGTTCGGCGGAGTTATTATCCCAGCCTAGAAAATTATACCAATATAAAGAATGCATAAAGTGACACAGCACTAAAACGTAATGTACTTGGGTAACTGAGAGATATAACTGTACAGACAAAATAAATACATAATTATATATGTAGAGCCCAGTTACAATGCATTTGGTATAAAAAAAAACCAACAACACAACATTCGAGAATTAGCAGCATGCTGCACATTCACATCTTGTACCACCGCAATTCATATTGTCTTTTGAACTGACCTAAGTCGGCAGTCAGTCCTCCATAGTGACAACATTGTAACGGTATTATTTCAGTCCCTGGTTGGGTGACTTTAATTGTGGATTTTTTAAAGGTTGGTATGTCTAAAATAAGATTTTGTATCTTTCTGCTCCAGTATATCAAAGAGACAACTAAGAAATTGTGAAAAATTTGGTGATCACACCCTATAATGTTTTTTCAGTATATCAGCCGGCTCGCCCTATACATACTGTTTTTGTAGATGCAGAAAGGCGTTTCGATTCGCTTAACGTAGATAAACTATGCCCCGCAAAACTAAGTTTACTGTCTCATTTTTAGCCACACAAAGTGAAAAATATTCACATAAACATAAGCAAAGTATACATTTTGGGAAAGTTCATGATCAATATCCCATAGAACTGTTTTATATATGTTTGTTTTGCTGTTGGGAGCATTAAGGTTGCTAATTTTGTATATTTTGGGTGTCTGAGTTCTAGCCCTGCATATTTCCAAAACAAACAGCAAGAAACAAAATCTATGGGACACATTTTTAGCTACTTATGTTGGGAGTAATCCAAGGAAAGCAAATTACAGTTTCATTGAACAAATAACAAGTTATTTCCACATTTTTATACTCATGTCACATCGTAATTTTAGATCAAAGAAGAGGATGTTTAGAAACTTAATATAAACAAAGGATCATAATATTTTTTATTTTATTTTGGATCTGTTGATCAGGGCTTTTCCGAAAATATGTACTTTCTTGGTTTATATGATACTTTTTACTTTATTTACCCCAAAAGGGTATAATTACCTCAGTTTACCGGGACATAGCACGACTACCTTACAGATACTGAGTCTGGGGTTTTCATCTGTGGAACTTTTCTAGGTCTCGATCCTGCCCATGGGTCCACCTAATCTTGTGCTTCATCCATCGGCCCTCCAAACAGAGACCTTTATAATCTAAGATGAACAATTTGAAATGAAAATCTTACTTGGCCCTCGGAATTTGAGCTTACACTGTCTGGTAACTGTCGCAGTCAGGGCTTTTTGATGT
>CAXHWN010001232.1:51400-78900 GCA_964020975.1 Hermodice carunculata
TCATTCTAGATTATGTAACTCATTATGCAGGTGCTTCAAATAAGTTCGTTGAAATGTACATATGACTTTATTGTGTTTTATTATACTACTGGAGTACGTATAGAGGACTTTTCTGGTCCGTCTGTGTTAGAGCTGTTAGGCGCGACGCCAGACAGATCAGAAGACATAGCCATTATGGTGTGCATATCTCATAATTTGTAATGGATTTGTTTCTAATTGCAAAACGATCGATGTACATGCATTATATCATTGTGAGCACGGGAACGATCTGTACCTTGCATCTGAAGTCGGTGCAGGTTATTCATCATATTTGTTTCAGGTTTTGTAGGAAGACTGGTGTGATGTAAGTCAAGTCATATCACAGGAGTAGCCTGTGGTGCTCATCGTGATAATCTTTTTTGAAATTACGAAAGGATAATTTATGCATTCTTCTGGATAATATATGCATCGCAGTTCCTGGATTTCCATCTGCACCTTGTCTAGAGTCCTTTAGATTCATTTAGTTCTGTTGTTGGAGATAAAGTGGATCAAATTGTGTGCCATTAGTATGTCGCTGTTTTGATTTTGTGATCTATAATCTCTTCTTGCCTACCTTATCATGAATTGTAAGTCAACTGGGATCAAAGGAAATGTGTGCGTCCGTTGTCCGTCCGTCCTCTGTCTGGCTGTGCACAATCCACATTTTCGACCACTTCTTAACACAATTGCTTTACTTATGAACAACTTGGTGTTCCTGATATTTCCTAACTTTTATAAAGAAAAATTGAATTTAGAAATTATAGGCAATTAAACATCTACATATTAGCACTGTTACTATGGAAATACCAGCAAATCAGAAAATTGGCACATATGAGACTAATTATGGATCCTAAGCCCATAGTTACCATCAAACACAAATAATAGAACACATATGTTGTTTGTTTTGGTGTTGTTATTTTTTATCTTGAAAGGCTTAGAAATTCCAATCTGGGATACTACTAGCTTACATCTTGGTAACAATGGATCGCTGTAACTTGTAATCTAAAAATGATGAGTCCCCGAACTTCATGAGTGAGGACTTTGAAAACGCAAACAGTGTTATATATATATATATATATATATATATATATATATATATATATATATATATATATATATATATATATATATATATATATATATATATATATATATATATATATGGTGCAAGAAATATAGCACACGTTATGGCCCTCCCTATATACTAATTTTATTTTTTATCTATATTTTTTTTTTTGGGGGGGGGGTCTTTTTGTGTAAGGTTTAGAAGACAGCTCACTTCAGCGTTTTCTCTTTGCTCGTGATGTCGAATAGCCATAATTGTCAATGTGTGTGGGATTTCACCCAGGAAAGTTTGATCCAAAAGGGGCGAGTGACATCTGTTAACAACATATGGAATCTATGTCTCACTATTACGGAATCAAATCTCTATCCCGAGAGTCTCTATCTCCACACATTCAATTCAATCTTTATTTCAAGTCGGTTTTTGATACAAGGAATATTAGTAGAAAAAAAGTTTGCTATTTGTATCGGCGAGGAGGTAAATTATATCTTAAACACTGCATACCTATGAATTAGAAATGATTGAGACAATGAGCATGTCAAATAACAAAAAAAAAATGGTGTAACAAACAACAAGCTAAAATTATCTAACATGAAAGCCTTAATAGTTGTAAAGTTGCTTGATATAATTATGTGAGCAGCAAATAATACTTTTTACACTCACATATTTTTAAACCATGTCTTCATCATAATATATATGTACCCCCCGCTCTTAAACCAGCTCTATGATTTTTTCATAGTACTGGAAAGCGCCATGGCCAGTCAGCAAGGAAATATTACGATTAGGAGATAAAAGCAAAAAGTAGTTTATTAGGAAAAACTTACAAAATTGTCATAAGGTTACGGTCTTCTAAAATACCGAGCCTGAACGATGAGGGAAACCTTAGCTATGACACTGGTTTTTCAAAATGATCTCGTAAAAGTCAATTATTATGTGTGTGCCAAATAAATACAACAGCCACTTGATGGCTTTCATAAATTCTTCAATAGTCTCGGCTCTTTTACATGGTCTTAAGAAGTCATTACACAACCTAGGTATGAGAGTTTTTAGTAAGTGTTTACCATACTTCACAGTTTCGTATCTCGGGATATGGAGGTTTAGGGTTTGCCGAGTGTCATATCCAATATTTATTTTCTTAACCAGGGAAGTTAAGTACCTGGACATCCCAGATCGCATCCGTACTTTACCTTCAGGTTCAACGACACAAAACGGGTCCTTCGGGTTTACTTGGATGGGACGTCGAAGGATCTGGCGATTTAGTTTTCTTTCTTTTTTCTTCATTGTAATCTTTTTACGATGAATGTGTAGGCATAGATGTTTAAGCAGCCTTGTTATAAACAAGCACCAAATGGAATACGTGAGGGAAGGAAGGCATGAATACGGAAGGGAAATACGGCATGAATAGGGAAGGGAAGGAAGGCATAAATACGGCACGCTGCCCCCTCCCCATTAGTGACATCTCGGTGTTCTTTAGCGCGACCCAGTTGACATAAATATGTTTCAACTAAACTTCCTTCATGTACGGAAGCCTATTGGTGTCAACCCCACCATGAAGGAAGTTTAGTTGAGACATATTTATTTCAACCGGATCGCCTTATAGTACATCCAGATGTCACTAATCGGTGGTGGGGGTGTGTGGGGGGGAGGTTCTCCTGAACGTGGAGTGAGACACAAAATGCATATTACAAAACACACAGGACAAGACAAGAACAAAGTTACCCAATTAACAGAGAAGCTGTACACATGTTTCAGATTTGTACCCTGCATACAAAAATCAAAATAGTTGAAGTCACCAAAATGCAAAACAAAGCAAAATAGTTCACTAAAGATAGAATGTATATACCTCCCTGTTCACAATAATACGGACCAGCGGCAGGAAATTTCATAAAAGATACTTAAGAAATAAGTGTACGTTAATCAACGACTAACCCAATTAACAATTACTGCTTATGCAAAACAAAACTAAAATATGAAGCGTCTTGTATCTACATGTGCGATTTATCTGTGGAAAGCATCACAAGTTTGCATGTTGAAGGGAATGGACATTTCGTCGCCACCAAAGAGAAGAATATGAGCGTGTCTATCACTCGCTTTGTGTATAATCAGATTCGGGTGGACGCCGGGAGCAATAATAGGGATGATGTAGTTAAGAAGTTTACTTCTATAAGTTGAATACTTTGGACAAAAGAACAGAACAGTAGGAGGGGAAAAGAAAGTTATACTGAAACAAGAGAAAAACAACGGAGGACTGAAGGGAGGAGAATGGTGGAAAAGAGAGAAAACACTGAAGAAAGACAGAAAGAACAAAAGAGAAAGAATGGATAAATGAATAAAGGAAGGAGCTGGTTTGCATTCCTACTTATAGCTGTTGAAATAATAGGTAACACGATCTGAAAATTACGCCAATCTGTCTGTCGGTGCAATTGGACACAGTCCGCAATGCGTGTCGATAGAACCAGAACACGTAATAATGCCCAAGTTAAGTACAATATACGTATTCGATTAGTGCAATGATTATGATTTGAGTTGTGCAGCTCGTGATTGCGTATTACGTCAGATTTTCAAACGATATGGACCACTGCGCAGCTCGGGCGGGGGCTGAGGGCATGATCTGGCCAATAGAGGAAACGACTATCGTCGAGAGTCTAGGACCAGGCAGAGAGGTGTGAAGTAAAGTGTAGGGTTTTAATTCAGAACCGATGAATGCTCACGCAGATACAGTCATGTAGAAAGCTGGGGGACCAACAACACAAGAAAAACTGCACAAGGTAAGGACGTCTCATTCTGTGCCATCATATATATATATATATATATATATATATATATATATATATATATATATATATATATATATATATATATATATATATATATATATATATATATATATATATATATATATATATATATATATATAGTTCAATACCATCTGCATGTATTAGATAGGACTTGAGCGTGCGTTTTCGGCGTCGCGGTTTAAGGAATCAGTTAAAGCAACGATGAAACATAATAAGCTGACATAGTGCTCTACAAATGTGAATAAGTTTAAACCCGGACGTGATTTAAAAACACGCTCAAATAATGTAAAGTACATGCGTCTGTAGTTTGTTTATGGAGGTTGAAAATCTTCAGTGTTATAACACAATAGGTATTTTCCTTTTTACACCGGACCTCCCTTGAGATAAGTTCCTTCTAAAAGAGGTCTTGTAGCAGCAGTACGGCGAAATCCTGTACCAACAAGGAACGTCACTAATCCCGGTTTATGCAGCATCCTAGCCAGAAAGACTTTTAGCTGGAAAGTGTTTATACAGCTTTCGTATATGCATAAAAGTATAATATTCCCCAGGAACGTATGTCATAGGCAAAATATTCTTTAAGGTGGCAACGGTAAAAGCGAACGCTTCAAAGAGCGCTGTCTTCAATCAAGGAGTCTCGAACCAACAGAGGGTAGCACTCCTAGATTTTGCTGTGGTCGATGTTGTGTAAAGGTGTTCTGTTGGTAAATTTTGCAGTCTTTAGTGCGATCCAGCATGAACCATTAATACAATAATAAAATCATCCTTAACAATGACTGCATAGCTTTTTTTCAAAACAGGACCACACAAGGGAAATTTGTGAACTTCGTTTGTGGACTATTCTTAACAAAGAAAGTGTATGTTTGGTTTAAAATTGTCTTCAAAAGTACGCTTTTTGGATAAAAAAATATGACAATTTTTCACCGCTGACATGAAACCACATGAAAATTATATAGGCCTGAAATAGCATGACATGATACTAGCTGGGAATGCAATAAAAAGCCATTAAATTTTAGGTGCTCTCAGTGCACGCAGAAAGACTCGGCGTTTAAATTCTCAACTATTGTTTACATATTTTTTAATAGAGACCCACGATTGGAATGGAAGGAGCTACACGTGTGTGGCGGTATTGACAGCAAACACCCAGTCCTTTCCGATACAAAGTCTCTGCATCTATCAGCCTTTGTGCCTTGAGTTTTATTTGTGGACCCGTAAAAAGTAATCAATACATATATATATATATATATATATATATATATATATATATATATATATATATATATATATATATATATATATATATATACATATATATACATATATATATATGTGTGTGTGTGTGTGTGATAATAATAATAATAATGATAATAATAATAATAATAATAATAATAATAATAATAATAATAATAATAATGATAATTATCATTATTATAATAATAATAATTTTATTCGGAAAACTACCCCTTTACAGCGGGGGCATCAATGGAACGGGGTTTATTCCATGATGCGTCCAAGTATATTACAATAAGCCGTCTATATTACAAAGTAAAGATTTGTGTGTGGTAGGGCTGTATCTACGTTCAGCATTGAGCCGTACGTGGAACAGCATCCATTTACCATTTGAAATTTACTTTTTACATGCGCATGCGACCATCAATAGGCTTCTCATAGCTCCATGTATATATACATATATATTGTCTATTACATTCTTTTGACAAATTAACCTTCCCTTAACACTAATCACACATACATTTTGGATGCTACCTCTTCAAAATACCAAATCGCGAATTCCGCACCCAATGCCAATGGTTTGTAAATAATAAATAAATAATTTTATTAGGAAAACTACCCCTTTACAACGGGGGCATCGATGGAACAGGGTTTATTCCATGATGCGTCCAAGTATCTTACCCATTTAAAGTTTGCTTTCAACCGGTGTAAACAATCATCAATATCATAATTTTTGTCCCCCGCGCTAAAACTAGAGATAAAGATGTGTGTGTGTGTGCGTGTGTGTGTCTGTGCGTGTGTGTGCGTACTAACCTGGCCTTTGGTTGAAGAGTCTAATATTTATATTTGAGAGGGTATTTTGTGCCATATTTTGCATACAAGCTTGGTAATTTTAAAGAATCAATCTTCATTATAAGAATCAATCTTCATTATAATGTACTTGCGATATTTTCACATTTTCTAGAAACGCAATAAGTAAATTTTAATTGTGGGTTGCACGCGACTCTCATGAAGACACTCAGTTC
Source organism: Hermodice carunculata (assembly GCA_964020975.1). Lineage (NCBI taxonomy): Eukaryota > Metazoa > Annelida > Polychaeta > Eunicida > Amphinomidae > Hermodice > Hermodice carunculata. The sequence continues at coordinate 57,532 of CAXHWN010001232.1, forward strand.
TTCATCTTTACTGGCCACTATCTGTGGCAAAAAGTCTAACCTCAGTAACACTTTAAGCTTCCCAATATTTTTTTTATTTCGTGAACACTGGTGCACTCGTTTTAGAAAAAGCTTATCAAAATTTGACGATATATGCGCAAACATAGTTTTGCCCACACCAACGGGTCAGATGTTCGTGTTGCGTGTGAAGGCAAAGAAATAGGTAGCACATAAACTGGGAGGAACAAATGGACGCAGCCAGGCAGTCACAATAAGTGTTCATATATACGTCATGGGGAATTAATGAATTAGGTTGATTGCCATCACGACCGGTTGATTAATTTAGATTCGGATGCTGCACATTACCTTTGCATGGGTGTTAACAAATTCCATATTGTATTTATGTATTACAGCGAACAATATAGCCCAAAGCTCTAAGTATCCGTCACTGCTGAGAATGACCTTCAAGAAGAAACAAGAATGGGGTGCATTGCCTATTATAGTTCAGCTGGTCATATCCTTGGCAAAGGCCCGTCACGTGGGCCGTGCTGGTCCAGAGTGGTCCCCCGTCAGACGTTTCATCGTGCAAACGAAAGTTAACTCACATATTTCCAACTATCTCAAAGCCGGAACCTCGTTGTTAACATTTCCATGGCCGGGTTGTTTGAAAATATCTGTCAGTGGTCTTAAAATGACATCGTAATCCTACCAAATCTCGTTCTCAGCGCAGATAAATGTTCCACAAGTTATGATTATATCGCATACTGTAATAGTTTCAAGTGAAAAACTGAATAACTAATATACATTTTCTAATGTTGTTACAAAACAAAAGTCAATTTTGCATATATTCACTGGTCTTTTGTAAAGTGCTTTAGTTATATATATTCATATAATGTTTTTCTGCTCACATATACCTCAGTAGCTATTCTTGAGTGTGCATGTAATGCTTGTGGGCCACATTGTTACGGGATAGAGATCCCAGACCGTGCAGCCTTTAGCTGTACATGTATCTTGATTCTTTGAGCAACTCCTTTGCGCGTCACTGTTGACACATCAGTGACTTTTGACTGTGTCGTATTTCTTGGAGCCACACCAAGACTCCCGAACACATGACTGTTTACACATTCGTAGTTTTGCTCACAAAAACACCACGTGACGCATGTCATGCGCCTTTTATACTTGCGTTTGACAGCAATTGAAGTGTTTACATTCTATCACAGACGTAGAACGGATCATCTTATTTAGTATCAAACATGATAAAATATGGGCCTGATTATCCTTCCGAGCTGGCAAAATTACACGCACCTGGCCCGGCAATCTGTAGGTAACAGTGTAATTGCGTTATTATCCGGTTCATTACATTATATAATTACGCCCAAAGAATTTTATACCACATTTGGCATGTATTGTAGGGGACAATCAGAATTCAGGAAGATTATGGATTATAAAGTAAATACTCTTGTCGACATATTGACCAGACGAAGATACGGACAAAATTCCAATCCATTTGCAATAGAAACAGGCGCACGTTTTTGTGTATGTTGTTTTCTGTGGAGACAGTCCCAGGTTGCACGCTTTGCTTCACATTGTCAGGTAGCCCGTGTAAAATGTGTGACACCCAAATACACCTTTCGTACCGAAATATAATACCACGTTGTATCTATATATGAAACTGTGTTGTACCGAAATATGATACTACGTACTTCTGATGGTATTGAAATATGTTGCTACGGTAAAAATCTTTGTTCTGATTTTGCACGCGCAGCTTTGTGAGCAACAAGCACCCATATAATTTGACCGATGGTTGCGCTGGCACAACACTGTTGAAAAATCAATATAAAAGTTCTATGTACACATTTATTTTACCGTCATTTTTTACATTAACTGGTAAACATTCAAAAGAAGCAAAGAAATAACCTGGGACCATATAGCACTTTGAACTGAAATGTTACTAGCAGAAAATTTAAACAAATAGGTTAGACGTAACCAGTTATATAACTGCATGTATTTACCACAGAACAGAACTTACGAGCAATAAACAACGACAGACTGAATGGTGAAAATTAGCGCGATGGCAATTCAGCTTGTCTATCCAGAACACACAATGGTAGCTGTTGTCTTAATATGGAGCAAGTGTTATTCTTGATTTACGGTGGATCCTATCCAATTTTATCCATTGAAGAATATGTTAAAAATTGCTTCACTTCAGTGCTTACTGATGGTCTAAACATATCACTGAAACTCTAGACCTTTTCCCAGCGCACATACATATGCCCCGCGCTTCTTTACCACTAAAAGCCACGTATAGTCCATCAGAATGCTCATATACACATTTTGCACAGCTGGAAAGTCAGGGATTCGCCAAAAAAAATCCCAAAACATAAACATCTATTTGCAGGTATTGCCTCCATTTTATGTGCACCATGAATCAACCTGACTACCGCTTTAAGAGCAGCTTCATATTAATTGTTGGCACGTAAAGCGAACATGTTCCGTGACCAGAAGTTACGTGATACAATATTGCAGACCATGGTGAATTGTGTTACATCAGTGGAATAAAGCGTTTTTCAACACATAATTTCCTTTCAGTTTCATTGGGTCAAAGAGTACAGAGTGGACATAGTGACAAACCAGGCACATTGAGGTGTTTATGTTTGTGGACATAACAATGTTTACTACTACTCCCAGCTACACACAGTTATAAGATTCAATGATTCCACAAAAGCATAGTAAGGCCAAAAGTAAATATACTTGCTTAAAATTTTGTTTTTGTTTCTATATGTAAATAGAATAGGAGTGTAGGGGCATGCAGTTCTGAATGCCATTCGGAAAGAAATGACATTAGAATTTACAAATATTTTCTCTATTCCTTCTGGTAACGAAAGTTCACCAGCCATGCTTAAGTTAGCTCCACTTCATTTAACACTTTGAGTGCCACATTTTGGGTTGAGCCAACAGCTTCTCTCGGTGCACTTTGGGTGTATTGGGCCCAAAGTGCAGCTCGGTTGACCTGGACTTTCATCTTCCATTTAACTACAGGCATACTGGAATCAACACCCTTAACATAATTCAGGGCAGTTGGCTTTAAGCAGTTTGGATATAATCCCAGTTAGTACTGAAAGAGTCAGGACACGGTATATTGTAGATTGTGAGAATTACAAACAGATCAAGTCATGCGTAATTGCAGAGGAAGGCTGATTTTACACACACACACACACACACACACACACACATATATATATATATATATATATATATATATATATATATATATATATATATATATATAACCACGAAATGGTTTTGGACAAGAAGACGCAGATACAATATATGCATGGCGATAGAATGCTTGTTTTTAGGCAAAATACTCTCAGCGTTGACGTGTATTTTGGTTTTGTAAGCATCTGTGTGGGTTGTGTGTGCAATAAGAAATCACAGTTGCCCTGACAGGATTCCATATTTGAAACCTGTATGATGTGTATCAATTTTCTTAAAAATTTTGTTTTCAAATTCCAATATCAACTTTTAATAATGTTTAATTCTTAAACATCAGAGGTCAATTCATCACTACAGGTAATGCTGACAACAAGGCGTTACACGCAGCGCATCGATTCGTGCAAGTGTTTATCGTATCACACGTGACGATGTGGTAGCCAATAGCTACTCAGGGAAAACACCTTCAAGGCACTTAGGAATGGTTTGTATGTGGATATGATGATCGATCCATGGATATTTATGATGTTACAGTAGGAAGTACACATTGGTATACACCACAGGGATCAGGCACAAACATACACGGCACCTGACCATCTGTAGTTCGTTCAGGTTTGGGAACAAGTTTCATTCTGTTTGAGGAGAGGCACCTGTTTCTGGAAAAGACACGCTGGAGATCCGGAGGCTATAAAGTAAGCTTTAAAAACATGCTGTATTATGCATTAGTACTGTGCGGATCGGACCTGAGTCCAACAAAATATTATATGTGTAATCATCATTTGTATACAATACGTGCCATCTATCGCACAACAAGATATTGAATTGTTCACGTTATAACCCCTTGTAACCATTGCCTGATATTATAGGACCAGACAATGCTTTATTTGTTTACAAATACTTTCCACTTTCCACTGCCAGCGTTGACAAAAGCCCATGTCTTTTCAATTGACATAACAAGATTAGATTCGTATGCTTGGTAATCCGACATTTCAGTCAAGTACGAACATGCTTATAGCTATATTATAGCTATATTATAGCTATATTATAGCTATATTACAACAAGAGACTTGAGACCATAGCAATGGACCCGGTCAACAGATTTCCTGTGCACGCTTCAGACGCAAAGTGTTCAAAGTGCGTCAACGCACGTTGCTGACTCAGTCAAAACATTCCTCTGGACTCTTTCAGTGCCACATTTGGACTGAATCAGCATTTTTTTTTTCGGCGCACTTTGGACGCAATGCATCGAGCACTGAGGAAAGCTGTTGACCTGGACTATTATCTTCTATGTCACTACAGACATGCTAGTACTTGAATGAACGGTCTTTTTACAAGGAGCACGAGTATAGCACCTTTATTATATTTCAATGCGATGTGTTTTAATTGGTTCGACTTGAGGCGCAGTTAGCACTAAAATGTTAAAGAGTTCAGACGTCGTATTCTGTGCTACTTGACATCACATTTAATCAAATTTGGGAGAACAGGTCGATAGAGAGATAAATTATTGAATGGATGCAAAGAGCATAAAATAAACTAGGAAAGATGATTTGCTGCATAGCAAATCAGTGTGTGTGTCTTCAAAGCATATTTCCATGGCAAGTACAATTCCATAAAACAGGAGTAGAAGTTGGAATGGCATCTCTATCTATTATAGCTTTGAAGTTATTCAAGATTCAAAATTTCTGATGGTGCTTTTTTACATAATTTAAATTGATACAACTTTTATTTTAAATTCATTAGGTGATTAGGGGGCAATGGTCAACAACCCCATAATAGAAGTTGGAATAACATCTCTATTATAGTGTTGAAGATATTCAAGATTGAAAATTTCAAATTCAGAAAGCAAGAAAGAAAGAAAGAAAGAAGGAAGGAAGGAAGGAAGGGAGGGAGGGAGGGAGGGAGAGAGAGAGGGAGAGAGAGAGAAAGAAAGAAAGAAAGAAAGAAAGAAAGAAAGAAAGAAAGAAAGAGAGAAAAGAAAGAAAGAAAAGTGTGTGTTGACACACACACACACTTTAATGGTAGAATGCATGAGCAGGGATCTTGAGCATTTCCTGGACTGTGTAACTGTATATAAATAATGTAGCCCAAAATGTTTTCTTTAAGAGTCACTGAGCTGACTGGTGTCCGGAAAGAAAACATTAACTTATAATTAAATTACCAAACAGACATAGCTATACAATCAATGCAGCCAATGTTTATATGACAACATTAACTCATTCAGTGATGAACCCAAAGGATATGCTCTTTGCTAATTCTTTCAAATTTGCATTGCTAATACAATGTGTGAAACAAATAAAAAAGGTCAGAATCTCACAAATCATGAGCAGATATTATATTCTATTATGATTGTCAGAAATTTTAAATCAGACCCCCCTAATTTAAAACATAAGAATACTCAGTATATCCCTTTGATACAAATTTTACTGACAGTGAATGAAGACTTCTGTCCTGAATGAGTCAAGGGATGCCTCATTTTCAAAGGTTCATTCTGATGTCACATCTTGTAAAATATATACCAGGATTATGGCATGTTTGCAGTTTACTTGCGATGTGACACCCCTGTAAAATTTAGCAACGCATTTGTTACCCCTAACTATATATATATGGCACATTTTGAAATCCCTGCCAGTGCCTGATGAGACCTAGACAGGTCGAAACGCGCCATACAGTTTCCAGTTGCCTCTTCTTGGCTACTTGCTTTGTCTAAATCACCCCTGTAAAAATGTCCCACAGGTCTTACGGTGTTGATAAAGGCTGTGGATTATGAGTGAAATCTATTGGGGTAATAAAATACACATAAACTTAAGGCGGAAAGGGCAGGGTTTATTTTGATGTGGTTACACTTGCCAAGACTTTGGAATAAGCTGGCCATTTGATACCAACATTCACTGTCACTGGTGATGTGTGTTTGGTGGGGTGGCAGACACATAGCAGGGCCAGCTCCACAGTAAAATGGTGTCCCTGCAGCCGGATTATTTTGTAAAAAATCCAATTATTTGAGGCTACAAAAGTGAAAATAAAACCCATATAAATGTCTACAGCAGCACCCATGTGGACCTGTTGACAAACACCACTAATTATAGCAGCCGGGTTGAGTGGCAGGGCAAAGAGATCAGTGATAGGCTGTTTGGCCCATCAGCACTGTGGTCACAACTAATGAGACGGCCCCCAGAGCTCAAGTTGGAATGCACTGTATAGTATATAACATATTGAAGATTTAAAACTTTAATTAGCCCTCATTTGCATAATTTTGAAAAGCATGACCTCTCATTATAAAAAGGCCAGACTTTATCAATAGAAGTATAATTGTGCCAAGTTTGGAGTTTCTATGTGTTATACTTTTCAAATGAAATGTCGAACAAATTTGCCTGTAAAGAAAGAAAGAAAGAAAGAAAGAAAGAAGAAAGAAAGAAAGAAATAAAGAATTCCTAGTAAAACAGAAAAGTGTGTGCGGACACACACACTTGAATAACAGTGTGTCTTTGTAAAATGATATATTCTGAAAAAAAATCCGCATAAATCAGCAGTGATCTCAATTATATTGGCTAAAGGAATTGCCAGATTAAAATATTTCCATGACCATACCTGGATCATATATTAACTCATATGTCGGTTTGTATCAAGACGCACAAACAAAATACTTCTGCTACTGATTCAAACAATTAATAAATAACAGGTATTTTATCATTGTGTACCATGGGACAACCGCATATTTATTCCTTAATGTGAGATATCCTTACAAATACATCATCACACACATGTGCGTCACCACGTGTAATATTGACTGCTCAGAACAATATGGTTTCTGATTCTGGTTCAGTGATAAAATTGTAACAGTACAAGACTTCATAGTGCTTAGAATGTACACTACTGAAAGTCTGTATGAAAAATAAATTGTGTGTTTCACATACTATATAAAGATGGACGGGGTGCCTGACCCCGGGCTTCCAGGCAGGGCACCCCCACTTACATGTACCACCTGCAACCACACACACAACCACATGTTCGCTGCGCTTATGTAACGGACGAAGCCATTTCTCGTGCGTGCAAACGAACTATAGACCATGGCGCCAGACCTCAATCCCGCCCGAACGTGTGCAGGAAGGAAAGATCATGGAACGAAATTTCCCTCCAGTCTCCAATGCATAATTCTGTGCTTGTAATGGTTAAAGAATACATAAAATGTAAGTACTTCAGAATACTCAGAGAACTGAGTGTACTGGTATGCCTCCTAAGTCTCATTCAGTCTCATTGGAGGCAAAAGGAATATCCGAATTTTCAGTTGAAACCCCTCTAATTTTTATTTTTCACTTTTCTTATTTATTCAAAAATTCTTCATGTGGTAGATGGTTTAGTGTATCTATTTGTTTATTTATACGACATGTCTAAACAAGCGGTATAAATGGATAAATGAATGATTAATTTTGGTTATTTGATTCATTAAACCACCAAATACATGGAGGACTGAAAATATTCCAAATTACACAGACCCAGGTATATTGCACGTGAAATATATATATATATATATATATATATATATATATATATATATATATATATATATATATATATATATATATCTTCCCAACACATGTACAACGCATTGCACACCCACACACGTATGCGCACATACATGTGTGTTTCTATATGCAATTCACTGATCTGTCTTAGCAAGGAGCCTAGAATCTATTCTAGGCTCCTTGGTTTGAGGGAGCTAAATGTGATCGACCTCTTGGTGAAGTTGACCTGCCCTCGAGTGTGTCTAGCTTCACAAAGGAAGGATGCTAGGGTGAATCAAGGTTAAGATAGACAATTTTCAGCTGACAGTTATTTAGGTCAAAGCAGGTGTTTGAAATGCCAGCTGTATATACAATCTCAAAATAGAATATAAACAGGATTAGGGCTGCCAAAGAATAAAGCGCGTTTAAAGCATTGCATTCTGCGCTCAACGGCACCGTTTCTGGAGATTTCACAGACATGAAATAAAAAAGGATAAGAATGGTTATTCTGGCACCTTTCTTTCGTTTAGCAATAATTTGCCCAGCAAAATGGGGATGACCTAAAACTTGTAGTAACGGAAGTCTGCGTACGGTGCTTCTAGTGAAGCAATTTAAAAATGTTTTCTCGCTTTAATGGCGTCCATACTTACTAATACGTATATCCTGCAGTGGCGTAGAGGCTTTAAACTATTGGCGGGGGGGGGGGGACAAGTGATGAACCGTGCACGGAAGGTACACCTTGCATGGGGGTGGGGGAATTATTGGGGGAGCCGGGGCCCCCTGCCCCCCCCTCCCGTTCCTACGCCACTGTCCTGGATACTGTACTTGAGGCTGAACTGCTCTCCCTGTGATGCTCTGATCTGTAAACCACGAGATAGAAAATAATATCTGGTGCCAGACACAGAGTAGAACAATAGTGTGCAAAACAAATCACTATATGGTTTCATTGACAAAAATTATGTGTCAACATTTTCAAGATATAAATGCCTTTAGTTAATTGTGGAAAATCGAATCCACTGCAAATTTTAAGTATTTTGTTGCAAGCAATTATTTTCTCTTTAAATGGAATATAGGTGTAACCACCATGTAATTTCTAATGTGGCAGCTAGGTGGCGTAATGCATGAGTTAAGCACAGTAGTCTATATATGTGTTAGTTCTAAATTCGCCTAAAGATGGTGCTGACCATCCTTTTCATGGTTTACCGCCCACATCTTGTGATCACTTTCCATGACTCTCGCTTTTTCTCGATAGATTCACATAGGGAATTAGTAGATATAAATTTAATCTCTCTAAATGTTGCCAACAAAGCATTGAACATTCATTTTATCACACCTTAGTGCATTTGAAAGATAATGATATGTACTTCAGGTAGATTAAAAGATGATAATTCCAAAAATCGTCCTCATATGCTGGGTAAAACTTCCAGGTTCACTGTTATGTGAACCTGAAAATTTTACCCTGCATATGAGGACGATTTTTGCTGGCTTTGCTAGCCCACCTGACCTCAAATGGCATGGGTGGCTAGGAATCACAAATATGCATCATGGGAACAAAAGGCTGTGTCAAGAAATTACACCAACCCGGATCACCCATTTTTAATGAGGTTTAGTATGTTTAACCAATTGTAATTACATGTAAAATCATGTCAAAAACACAAACAGATTAGTATTTTGATGACTTGAAGTTCAATGTTAAATTCTTTAAAATGCATGTTTTCTTGCATATGTTATTGTTTTTACATTCTCTAATTTTCTTCACGTATTCTCATATTATCGCTCAAATAACTTAATTTATCATCCTTATCCATTTGCATTGTGATTTCAGATATTTAAGACAGTTGGACAAAACTTGTTCCTTTAAAGTCTTTTATTTTCCTTACAAATATTGGAAACCAAGAGGTTGTAAATACATAGTGGTATATTTCCAATATCAAAAATGTACACAGAAGCAAAAATCGGTTTAAAATATATTATGATTGGACATGTGACATTCAAATGCTTTATAACAGTCTGGATTTGCTGAAATCTGAGAGAATTTATATGGGGTTTTTTTGTTTTGTTTTGTTTTTTTTGTTTTGTTTTGTTTTGTTTGGTTTTGTTTTGTTTGTTTGTTTTTTTTTTATCTTGGTTTAATTTTTTTGGCGGGGATGTTTTTGTTTGTGCAAACCAAAAACATGAATCTCTCTCTCTCTCTCTCTCTCTCTCTCTCTCTCTCTCTCTCTCTCTCTCTCTCTCTCTCTCTCTCTCTCTCTCTCTCTCTCTCTCTCTCTCTCTCTCTCTCTCTCTCTCTCTCTCTCTCTCTCTCTCTCTCTCTCTCTCTCTCTCTCTCTCTCTCTGTCATGATACACGTTTGAGCAGGATTGTACCACTATGAAAATTGTATTTAAAATTTGTATCACCAAATCCTAAACCCAAGACCAAATATTTAAGTTTCGCTGGCATAGGTTTAATATGCCTTTGCTTTTGGTGTCTCGTACATAACAAACAGTATCAATTTCATTGTGTCCACATTTTTTACAGTTTGTAGTTAATACAATTATGTGAAATATTTGTACATGTATGGAAATTATGCGCACTTGAAGGTAACAGCGAGGTATCTATAGATACACAATATGTACATACAAATTAAGACAAAACGCCAGCAATGTGGCTTCCAATTAGACTATTTGCAATTTAGATTCAGATCATCCATATAAACTTTAATTTACCGGGGCGGGGCAGCTTAATTTCATCATGGCAAACTCTGTGATGGAGAGTGAAAAAATGTAGATTCATAACGCCCACTTTACTAAAACCTGTTGGATTGAAAAGCAATACACGATTCACTTCGCTGTAAAGTAGGTACTGCTTTCTCAAGCAGTTTGCAAAGACGCTTCCAGTGATTAATGTTGTGAAGCTTTCTTCCGTCAATTATTGAGAAAAAAGTGGACCTACCGCATGATACAACATAATATTTTTACTTTGATCAATAATATAAATGCTCATATTAATGCCATGTCTCCTTTAAAGCAAACTGTCCACCAGTTGTGCATAGGAAACATTTGCACTTTGTGATAACCCCTTCTCACAAATCATTGGTAAAAACTGTAACCGACGGATTGATCTATAATCATCCCTATCCTTGATGTCACAAGACCTTTTCTTGAGTAAAGGCGTAAGTACACCTTTGTCATCATAAGTGTCTCATATCCACGCATAGATATAGCACTCAGTGATGTACCCTGCTGTATCTAAGGTTTTCAGCTGTGATGCCATCAGGTACAACTGCCGTACCATAAAAACGACCTTTCAAAGATACAGATAATGTGACCGAATGCGACATGAATTTGCTTTGCGTGCACATTTCAGGGCTAACCGGCTTCTTAGTGTAGTACTTTTGACATTATTCAAGAGACTGCGAAAATAGTGGACCCACCTAGTCGTTGGATTTTGCATCCTACATTATCACCAACACTCTAAGATAACGGAAGACTCGTACTGTTCCTAATAGGCACTGTTTTTCAAACGCTACCATGTCCTGTTGACTGTTTTGAGGTCAACTCCCCAAGCCTGTCTTCATACATAGTAAGCTTAGTTCCACCAAGGAGGCCATACCGTGTAGCCTCCTTGGTTCTCCTAACCGTCACGGTATGGCAAGATTGTAACCTCAGGAAATGAGTTTAGTGACCTTACATAGACTTATATGTTTTTTGAACTTAGGTAACTAGGCATGAGCACAACATTGAAAAGGTGTTATGGACAATGCAGCATAACTGTGACTATATTATGTAAATTTCATTCCATAGCGCTTGTTGCACTGACAGTGTCACAGTGCAAGTGTGTGATTTCAGATTTATTTTTGAAACATAGGTCCTGAGCCAAAAAAGAAAAAAATAAGTAAGGAACAGCACAATCAGGCGCAGACTATATCTGTTGTTCTAGACTTTATCACTTGTCCAGGAGTCATTGCAGACTCATCCACAAATGGAGGATTGTCCGTGACCGAAAGCGTTACGGATCGCAAATTGGCCTTGACCAAAGCCGTAAGGCCTCGGTCAAGGGTATTGGCAAAGCAACATAAGTGTGACTATATTGTGTAAATTTATTGCCTTTGACCTAAGCCGTAAGGGAGCAATCAAGGGCAATCTGAGATCCATGAATGGGTCTGTCACTTTTGGACGAGTAGTAAGGTCTATTCTATTATGTTCCAAGGCAATTTGCCTAGAATTTTACTTATAGTGCGCGAGTTACGTGACGTACAAAGCCGTTACTGGCATACACTACTCAATAGGGTTGTTGATGAATTTCCAGCTCGTGGACATATCACAACAACATGCAATCCTGTTCTCCGGTTTACTGAATGCACTCAGTAAAATACTAAATATAACAGCATGCAGTATTACATGTGCAAAGACATTTGGAGGCCAAGTGATGCTACAAATTCAATTCCTTTGAAAAGAAGCACTGTCATAGCGCTGTGGAGAGAACCAAAAAGAAAGGCGAGGGGGGGGGGGGGATCTCAGAGTGGTCTTGAAGTCTATGGGTCTTATTCTACAGGAAAGACATACTAAAGCGTGGCAACAGAAATAATAGAAAGCAGCAACGCACAGCCAGCAATCTTTCCCGGATACTGTGTGACAGTACCATATGAAAGGCGCTTGGTTTAAAACCCTGTGCCTTAGACGACAAACTCTTTTCTTTCAGATGCTAGGACAGAGGACAAACTGTTGCGCTTGTTGTAAATCAAGCCAAAGCGAGGCTCCGGAAAATGCAAGCGGGAAGCGAGAGACGTGGGGGTCGTTGTTGGAATTCTGGCTGTCCATACTTGGGCTGAATGTCGGCTTGGGCAACCTGTGGAGGTTCCCCTACATCTGTGTACGCAATGGAGGAGGTCAGATACTGCGCAATTCAGTCACAAATTCGTACACTTGTACACCAGTCATTAAATGTAGCGGCAATTAGATTAACCTATAATTTCTAATTTGGCTGCATAATTCATTATGACGTAACAAATAAATTTGACTATTTTTCTTCTGCAAATTTGATCTTTTTTTATTCATTTACTTCAATTCATTGATCGGAAATAGGCATCCGAAAAGTAATGTATTTCAGAAGTATCTCTATGAAGTAATTTAAGGCAATGTGTATCTAATACTGTACTTTTTATTATATGTAGGTGCCTTCTTGATCCCTTACTTCATTTTCCTGTTTCTCTGTGCCATTCCACTGATGTTTTTGGAATTCTCAGTGGCTCAGTATTCCAGCAAAGGGTCTCTGGGTATATGGAATGCTTGTCCTCTGTTCAAAGGTACATTTCAGTTATGATACATATATATTCATTTACCTTCGTTGTGATTCTTTACCTCGTAGTCTGGTCATGGCTTAATTCTAATTGTGCCGCAAATAAGAGAAATCCCAGTCTCATTATGTCTTGAATACTTTCTTATTGCCGAGATATCACACTATGATTTATTGTGGGATAAACAGATTGGGTTTGTACGGAGTATGGTATCCCAACAAACACATTCAGCTGATTTCAAGGCATAACATTGGATTCTGAAACCAATCTTTATGTCTGCATGTTGATCATATCAAGCTGGAATGGTGAGCAAATGAAAGCCAGCATATTTTTCATGTGAATATTCAGAATGTGATTGCAAAGAAATAGTCTGCATAATAACTTATACGTAACATTTCGGGTGTAACGTGCTCATATGTTGCCCATCAGCCAGGTAATTACATATTGTAGACTATTTTATGCTAGAGGTCCAAATTATTAAAAATTGCTCAGATTTATTACTAAATGCATTGTGTTTGCAGTATATTTAATATAGTGTATTAAAAACAGGCGCTATCTATAAAATGCGTAATGGAAACGAATCTTTATCTTTTGTGTTCCGTAGATAGTCTCCTATCCACATTTTTACATTTTAATATACATTTCAGGTGTTGGCTATGCCAACAACATTTTAATGTTCTTGGGTGCTTGGTATTACATCATCATCATCACGTGGATCATATACTTCATTTTTTCGTCACTTGCAACTGAGCTTCCTTGGGCTTCTTGTAACCATTGGTGGAACACCGTTCACTGCACATCTACGTCACAGCCACCAGGAACAGATTATAAAAACGTCACAATCGCAAATGTGACTTTAAGTGACTTGGGTTCTACTCAGACTGCAAAATATTTGACGTCATCAAATTCGAATAATCTTTCTGTGTGGCAGAATGACACTGTTTATACAAATGGATCACCAACTGCACAAATTTCAACATCAGTGGAAGAGTTTTGGAGGTAGCTACGATAACAATATAGCCGACTTACTTTCTTCATAAAGTTTGTCACGCAAAGAATCATCTCATGTGGCATCTAAAGAGTTAATCTGCCTGAAAGCAATTCTTGAGTTACAAAACAGTAAAACCTTTTGTTGTGCTGTGAATCGTTTAGCTTATTGTTCAGCTCTGGACAAGGACTATAATAGATGGGCTACCTTCAGGTTTATATATATATATATATATATATATATATATATATATATATATATATATATATATATATATATAGTTGATCCAAAATTGACCGCGTATGTGGTGCTTGCTAATGTCACTTTTCAGTTATATTAATCATGAAATTTTCTCGAGTTCATATCTGGAGTTTGCATTCAAAACTCTTATAGTGTATCAAACTCTTTAACTGTAGTACAGATCCTTAGGCTGAACTTACCACTCATTTTTCCAGATACTTTATAGAGAATACTAATGTATGCTGGAATATGATGCGAGAGTAACAGGCACCGTTTTCTATTTTTGACGGACTGTACTTATTCCCTGCTCAATATCATTGCGTGGGAATATTAATTTACATTGCGTTAATTGTTGGCCAATCTTAAAAATGTTGCTTGTTTATGACAGGCTGTACTCTGCAAACAGGCTTTACTCTGTTGTATCAAATGTTTAGGTACAATGTGCTAGAAATCAGCCCTGGATTAGAGAACATCGGAAGGATACGTTGGCAGTTGCTGTTATGTTACAGCCTTGCGTGGGTCATCACGTTCCTTTGTATCATTAAAGGCATCCGATCGTCAGGAAAGGTTAGTAAAAGAGTGTCGGTCCATTTTGTATACACATGGCAATAACACTTTACTTAATATGTGGCCAAGCTGCTACTTTTCGAGCTGTGTAACTTCCAGCCGTTGACCCTGTCTTCTACTATTATACCGTTACCATAAAACGTAATAACATTCTGCCTGACAACAGTATTCTCTCTCTCTCTCTCTCTCTCTCTCTCTCTCTCTCTCTCTCTCTCTCTCTCTCTCTCTCTCTCTCTCTCTCTCTCTCTCTCTCTCTCTCTCTCTCTCTCTCTCTCTCTCTCTCTCTCTGCGCGCGTGTAGGCCATCATTTATATATAAATATTCAAGCATTTACGGGAAAATATATCAAACTACAGCCTTTACAGTCGTTTTACAGGTCGTGTATGTGACAGCAACACTGCCCTATCTCCTTTTGTCTGTACTCTTGGTGAGAGGCGCCTTGCTGGAAGGGTCCTTGGAAGGCATCAAATATTATCTGACGCCAGAGTTCCAGAAACTTAAGGATGTTAAGGTTAGCAGTGCCTCATACTTTTCCTCGTTTCAGGCTTTCGGTAAGAAAAAATATACATTTTGTCATTATTTTGTTACTGAAATATATAAAAATGTACAGGTTTTAATTACGTGAGTTACATGCAAATATGACATTTATAATACGAGAACCGTGAACCACGAAGCATGAAATTTACATTGTAAGGAATTTGCCCCATGAAAAATGACATTCATAGAATTAGGACCATGAAACAATAGATATAGTATGCGGATTCTGCACCATGTTCGTAAGCGTGCTTTTTTGGAATGAAATACTCTAAGAATGTACCATATAAATGTATGTCCAGAAATTTGATAGAAGTGTACCAGGTGTGTATATTTCTTCATCATGCTACCCGCAATAGAGGATAGCATGTATTATTTTGAACAAATATGACACAATATGTATGTTTTTTTGATAGGTTTGGGCGGAGGCGTGTGTGCAGATATTCTACTCCATGGGCATGTGCTGGGGGCCAGTCCTTACGTATGCCAGCTTCAACGATTTCCATTATAATTGTTACAGGTGATCATACATCATATACGGTAAAGTCTCCTATTAGATTTCTAGCCAGACTGACCGCTCCTTTATTATAACTACGGTTTCAGAGTTCACATTTTAGTTATATCTGATTTCAGTTTGCCTGATGTTTTCTTCAAAAGAGAGACTACCAAATGGTATTGCAGGCTCATAATTGCAATTTTAAAAGTTTACTTACAAGTTTATTCTAGTATTTAATCGCAACTGCCAGTTGTCGTCCTGATGACATGTTTTGAAAGTCCTAATTATCAATTTTTGACCTTATTTCGATTTTTTTCTTGGAAGTACGAATCTTTAAAGTTTTTAGTGTGCTGTTAAACTCCTTCAAAAACGGGAAACAATGTTTGGGCTCAGTGCTTTACGACATATGAGCTTTCGCTGGCAAAGCATTTTTGATTTATGCCGACAAAGTACTAGCATTGCTTGTGGGAAGATTCTGTTGAAAGCACATATGTAGGCTCTGGTCCAACATGTGGAAAATGGAATGAAAAGGCACGGCAACTGCTTTATGTGACCACATTTGATGTGCCTGGGCAAGGGCAAGGAAGGACAAGGAATTTTTTTCTTAAGAATGTCTATTTTTTTCTGCAAACATTTGGAGCCCACAACCCACATATCACTATTGTATGGGGGGGGGGGACCTGTAGAATGGTGAGCACGTGTATACGTTCTTTCACCATGCTCTATGATATTTTGTTCACTTTAATTGCTACCATTATTGTTAGTTGTTTCATTTTAGTATATCACTGTGTATTTAAATATGATTTTAAGGGTGTTCATGTGCGTAAAAAATTCAAACGACTTGGAATTAACTGGCACCGATTGTATTCACACAAAATCGGGCAGACGAAAACGACCAACGATATTCCCCTCCCACAAAGTCAACGGTTTTGTAATATACGTCGGCCTTTGGAATAAATTTTATCATATTTTCACAACGCCTAACTTTTCCCTTTAACGCTAAAACGATGGATTTGACCAACTGGAATATTTGTCAATTCTGTTGAAGGAGGAAAATTTATATGGCAAGAGAATGCGTTCAAACAATATATCAACATGTATTATTGATTTTTTTATATTTTGTATTTGCTATGTGGAAAAATTTCAGGGGGGGGGGTGTTGTTTTTGTTTTTATTTTTTGGGGGGTGGGGGTGGGGGGTATTTTTCTTTCAATTTTGTTTTTTTTTTCTTCGTAGGCAATGACGAGGAAAACTCAAATTTGCCTGCATGAAAAGTTGAAATTAGGAGAACAAGCAGAAATTATAGGTTTGAAAATTTGTATTTAGGGGAAGAAATCCTACCATTTTTAACGTACTTACGACAAAAAAAAACTCATGCGTACGACTTTCGAAAATCATAAGATACGGAATTACAAAACAAGTAATTCTGAGACAAAAAAAGTCGTGTAGACAAGGAAAATATCACACATAACTCGTAATTGTGACTTTTGAAACTTTAATTGAATTGCGACTTTTGAAACTCATAATTTTGACTTTTAAAACAGGTGGATTGTGAGGGATTTATCCACAAGAAAAATCGTAATTAGACCTTCCGCGAGGCTCCAGCAGTTTTAAGACTACTTCCCGAACTTCGATAATATATCTCGCCGTTATACAGGCGCATGGGTTGCCTTTGTTACTTTTTTCTTAAATAAAATAGTGTCAATGATTTATGGTACATGCACTACACAAACAGCGGCTTCAAATTAAGCTTGTCCTTTTTGACGTAATGACGGGCAATGGAGCATCACCACGGACAAAGAACACTACATTACTGGACGAACCTCTGGAAGCTAAATACCGACGTTTGAGCATGCAAAGCATGCCAGATGCCAATTAAGATTGCCAGGAACTGTCCGATTCTGCAAAAACTGTCTTTTTCATGGCGAATAGTATGCCTTTTGCCGATACTTTCCCTAGGCGACAATGGACAAGTGCATGAAGCAAAGCTTCCCACTAAAACTGCAGAAGCTATTGATACTATATAAGTGCTGTATAACATTTTCTGGCACAAAAATACCCATTTATAGAGTATTTCAAAGGTTTGTGAAGTACTTTATTTCCCTATATAGTGAAAAATGCTTTGTGATGGTCAGCTACAGTATAGCTGGAATAAAATATATTTTGATTTCAGACATGGACAGTAGAAATTCGCACTCCTCATAGACAGAAATAAGTATTCTCTGCGTGTTTTTTTAGGGATTCTATTATTCTGACAACGTGTGGGGCTCTCACAAGCTTTTTCGCTGGATTTGTCATCTTCTCTGTCATTGGCTTTCTATCAACACAACTCCAGATGCCTGTATCTGAAGTAATGAAAGGAGGTACAAAGTATGTTTCTTTGCTGTCTTATATCAGATTGTTGATGTACTCCATGTGTATAAGTTTCGTTTCGTCTGCATAGTAAATTTTTGTTAAAACAAAATGTGTGCCAATTATATAGTTTGACATAATTTATGTGTATCTGTTCGTGACTTATTCACTCAACTGGTCTTTCTTTAATGTGGTCACGTGTGTTTGGCCATGGAGTGGTTGTTGCAGGTACGAAGTTCATCTAAATACAGTATACTGTTGTTAAGAAGATAATCACTTCACTTTCTGAAGAAACATTCTGCCTCACACTTACCTAAATAGAGTTAAACACAATAATATGATTTCCCTAGACATCTAAAATTGTGGGAAAAAAAAGAAAAAAGAAACATGGCCCTGCTCGTGCGAAGCTATTAAACACTTTGAGACAATATATCTAAGCTAACAAAAACTGAAGGCAAGACAAAACGTGCGATACACAACCATTTCTCTGTCCTTAAAGGTATTTTAAAGATTCAGCCAACGGTCAACGACATAATTTACCTAATGTTCATTTATAATGCCTTTAACACCATTAGTATGTTTTGCTGTAGGGCCCGGTCTGGCCTTCCTTGTGTATCCCGAAGCGCTTGCCAAGCTTCCTGGTGCGCCTGTGTGGTCTGCAATATTTTTTATCATGTTCTTCACAGTAGGACTGGATACACAGGTTTGTGAATACAGACGCTTTTTGACACATGACACATATGAACATAGACACTTTTGACACATGACACATTTTAACAGATAAGGCTTTACATGGGAAAACGCCCACCTATATTCGTGATAGATTGGTCTTTGACATAATGTGACGTTTCCACACGAAGTACCAGATGAACCAGCAAATCCCTCCTATATGTCCCTAAACCTAAAATTGATATATTTCGCAATAGTTTCTCCTACTCCGGCCCCTTCAATTGGAACAAACTTCCAGAATCTGTTCGTCTGGAACCATCACTGGAAAAGTTTAACAGGAGCTACTGGAAAACCAAGCCTTGAATTTTATTGACATTCTTCTTTTTATGTGTATATATTGTAAATATTTATTTCAGGGCCAAAATGTAAACTAGCGTCACGCTAATTTTGTAACCCTGGTGAAATAAAGTCTTCCATCTATCATCATCATCATGCAAGGAATTAAGACATGACTAAGACAGAGTATCAGGGCAATTTTGGGAGTATAGTTGACAGGGCGCATCCAGTAAAGGAAGTAATAGAGCAATTTAGTAGATAGGATAGTAACTTTGGCAAAGAAATGTGCTACAAAAATACCATGGAGGAAGAAAAATTACATTGAAATGTATCACGAATTCCGACCTTATTATGTACTTCCCAACAAATGTTGCAAGCAGTATGTCACGGAGTCAGAAGCTTGTAACAAGGTAAATATGAACAGATTAGTACACATTAAGCTTTTAAAAAGAAGAGAATACGAAAGAGGAAATTGAATAAAACGCACGAAGCTTTTGATAGTAGAAATGAGGCAAAAACGATGAGCACATATTGAGTTCTTTACAGTGATAAAACATGCATGCATGACTTAAATAAAACACATCGAGGTCTTAATACTAATGAAATATAAAGGAAACCATTAATAACATAGACTGAGTTCTTTATAGTGAAGATAAAGGAAACAAAAAGAATACACGTTGACCGCTTCATAGTAACAAACATAAAGGAGGAATTTTAGTAATACACGCTGAAAATTACCCATTGAGCTCTTTACTAGAAGGTAAGAAAATATAAAGGAACAAATTGAGAAATACAAGCTGAGCTCTTATGAAGTATTAAGGAAGGAATTGAATAATTAACGTTTCGTTTTTTATAGTATGAAGAGGAAAGAATAAATCATACACGCGACACTCATTTTACTTACTGATGAAACAAGAAGGAAAGTTGATAAACAATACGCGTTGGGCAATGCACATTATCAAAATATCAATGAAGAAAACAAGGAATGCAAGTTGTGCTATCTATATTAATAAACACCAAGGAACAAGAAGATGAACAAGACAGACGTACGGCGATTTTCCATACCTTAAATTGTATAAAACAAGATTTGTAAATGTTACATGTGTGTCAAGAATAGAAACGATGCTTGATGAAGTCCATATTAGTGTTACGATTTAAATGATTATTTCTAAAATTGGTGTTCTATAATTTTCCGTTTGCTCAAGTTTGCTTCCAGATACACCATGTTTATAATGTTGCGTAATTTTTGGAGCAGTTTCCTTTGATAGAGGGAATCACAATCAGTATTACTGAGCAGTTCCCGAGATTGGCAAAACGTAAGGTCGTCGTCAGCGCCATCTTGTGTCTTGTTTGTTTCACGTTTGGACTGCCAATGGTAACACAGGTATACAAAGCTACATATTTTGCCCATAATATAATCCTACATGTCTTTTGTTAACCACTTGCGCTACACTCAAATACAGCGAAGATGCTTATGTACTTCAGTATCAGGCAAAATTAATACTTATTAAAGCAACACATTGCGAAATAATACTCGGGAAAAGGTTAAACGGGGTGTAAAGGGGTTACAGCATACAAAAACGTATATCCCAAGACCCTTTTCTGCCGTTTATATGCACGAAAGCGCCATTGCTTCTGTTGACAGCTATATGACAATGGAAGATGGGCTGCATAAGATTGAACCATCATGTACCGATGCAGTGTGGGCATAAAGTTTCATTATAATAAAGCAAGACCGAACCGCGTCTGCTGAAAATGAGTAGCTTGAATTTCAAAGCAATAAAATAAACTCAAAAGAAGGGAAGTGAATTCATTAAAGTAATCATTAAATATATTTCTGGCATAATTTTGGAAAATGATTGAGAGAAAACCGCAATTTTATTATGCCTGAATATATTTGCATTAAAATTATTCAGAGTGGAATTAAATCACTCAAACATACTAGTAGTGAGTTGGCCTTAGCCTTATGCTTGATTGTATCAGTGCATTTTACAAATTAAAGCCACACAACAAGCCAATGAGCCGTTATTGTCCTGGTGAACTTCTCCCTATAATCGGATTTTCATAGTTCATTCCTAGGGTAAAATTCATATAACTGATAAATTAGCAATATTCTAACCTTGCACACGTAGCCGTTCTTGCTTAGACTTTTTTTTTTACTTTGAAAAGAAAGCCGGAAAGTATATCAAAACATTGTATACGTTTTTTGCAGTCCATTT
>CAXHWN010001234.1:0-15983 GCA_964020975.1 Hermodice carunculata
AATCAGCATGTATCAAAATCCTTTTAAAAAAAATAGCCTGCCCCTGCAGCTATTCAGGCAGATTTTTCCAGGAAGCCAGTGGAGGGGTTTGTGCAGCCAGAAGCATATCTAAATTCTGGTCTAAAAACAGACAGATCAGTGACAACTTGAATGAAAGATATGTAACATGGTCAGGACTCCCCATCTGTGAACAGTAACAGCACCAGTGCTGTACAGCTGAAAATCTCTGTAGCAAATTTTTTTTTCCTCGCAGTATTTTTTCCTCTTCTGTACATAAGAGACACTTATTTTGGAGAAAATCAGTAGCAATTTTGAAAAGCTTTGTAGACAAATTTTGCTATAATGCTCCAGTTGAACAGCCCTGAGCACTGGCTTGTTTAGGTTTTCCATGTCTAGAATCTGCTGCATTTCTGCTGTCAGTCTTAATGGGGATGATGGCTCATGCATAAGATCTTTCACTCCAACATATACTTGGCCCTCATACAAAGAACCATCTGTGGACACTGGAATGTCTAACATGAATGTTACACTTGGGACAATAATAAATTTTTGTAAAGTCATGGTCGGCTACTACAAAGATTTGATTTGCACTGACTAGGACCCTTTCACCCCTTTCCACAGCAGCAACTGGTGTACCAGGTTCGCCCACTTTGCAGTGGTGTTTATCATACATACAAATGAAACTACAGTATTCTCTGAATGCAACAAAACAATCTTTCATGTACTGTAGTTTCACAAATTTTCGCGGTCGATTTAATTTCATGCTTTTTGTGCTACCACTCAAAGCGCGATATCAAAATGTACAAAAATAAGTTGCATTGTATTTCACTACATTGTATGGCACAAAATTAAAATGTGCGAAAATCCTGTAATTTAAGAAAAATTGAGTTTGCGCAAAATTAAACACGCATGAAAATTTCTAGAACTACAGTATTTAAAAATTGGCGACTTTGCACCATAAATTTTCCTGTATACTGTAGTGAGGCATAAGATGTCGGCACCTTTGGTGAAAATTGAAATCTAAGCCATCGATCAGATGGTATGGGTGCATCTGTATATGCCTATATGGCAGGTCACATTCCAATCTTTGTACTCAGGAAATCCGACATCATCAAATTTTCCATCGATTATACTATTGTACAAATCAGTAAATGTGGCCTGTTGTGGGTAGTTTCCAATTACACCCATGGGCGTACAAATCTTGCCCCCTCCAGGATTGCAACAGAAATGAGGTCACTCATTTTTACCCGTTTTGCTTGACACACAGCAGAAATGAAGCAAAGAATATAGGCTCTGATAAGCGGACTGTCTTACAAATGCGGTCTGGCAAAGCATTATAATTTTCAGTCAAACTGGACGCTTGTGACCACGTAAACCTTCCTTGCCTGTCAACGGTGTGGCTTCCCCATCAACATGGCCCAAATGTAATGTGCAGCAAATTGACAAAGCCGACTGCTGTGCCAATTCTACTTCCCTTACAGAAACTCACGATTAGAGGAAACATTTACGGTACAAGTCACTGATCAGCCAGTCGGACCATACTCCAGATCAGTCATGAAAAGCGCGCTACAAAGTAATCAATTGTGTGTGAAGAGGCATGTATTTTTGTTTTTTGTTTTGAAAAGAGCAATAAAAATATTTCAGCGGCACTGTTTTGCTTGATGTGGCGGTGCCTGAGAACCATTTAATTAATTTTAGACAGCTTTACAAGGATGCTTTGAATGGAACTTCAGTTTGCCAGCACACTTTGAACAGAATACTTCCAGTTTGATATTATAGTGTGACAAATAAGGCACTTATATGTCTTTTCTAACTTACAAGACATAATTAAGTTATGAGTGAATTCAATGATTGATATGCTGGTTATGTACAAATACAAGAATTGCCACCAAAACAAAACCATATTTTCAATAAAATTTACAATTGTTGCCACTGAGGAAACTTATTTTCAGTTTCCACCTGTTTAGCAGTCACTCTTCAATTCTGTTGTCCTAGTTGTTAAACTCCACATGCTGTAAACCAATTTAATGTAATTTCTAATGTACACTGTGCATTGCTTCCAGTTTGACAATACAATGTATATTATGTATGGTGCTGCCATCTATATGAGAAATGTGAAGCACGTTACACAAAACCTTGACTGTGGAGGTCAAATATGACACCAAGGGTACACACAATGTTTGTGCATGTTCCATGTGCTCCTTTATCTTCTATCATTAAAAGTCTCTACAAGAAAGAAGAGAACCTTCTCAGTCTTCATTTGGCCATATCTGAAAGAAAAGGGGAAATAAAAGAGTCAACATGAATATGAAATCAACATTTGTGACCAGCCAGGATCCACTTCAGTTCTGCTGTTGATTGGCTTAATTCTGTGACAGCAACAAGAAACATGCAAATGCTTCAAGCTAAGTTTGTAAATGTACATTTACATGTACATAGCCACAAATGCAGTACTTCTGGTCTCTGCTGTTGCACTCCACTCCTCAGGCCCTAACAGGTCCTTGGTCTTGTATCTGCCCATGCAATCCTCTCTGTCAAGCTGGCTGTGCGCGTGTTTTAATCCTTTAGTAAACTAGCTGCACCACTGGACAGAAATTGACTAAAGATAAACACAGTTGGTGCAGAATAGAATGTACTTACACATACATGTATTAAAATAAGGATAGCTAGCAACAACACAAGGGCAGTCATATTATGTGACAATAAACAGTGAGTTCTCTGCTGGTGGTCAGTGGTACCTGCACCTGTTATTCTTTACAGTGTAGTAAATATGGCCTGGGCAAGCATCTCTGTGACCAGGTCAAAGGTCACGGTGGCTTGATTTCTGTGGGAGACACTGCATGGGTCACTGAATAAAAAATTCAGTACATCTATCATGTCTATTATGGCCCTCAAATTGTTTGTGGAATATACGAGATGACTTTGGAAGATTACTTCAAACTTAATTGTTCCTTTGCGGGCCACTTTATCAAGATGTTCAACTCAAAATTACAGGAGACATAGTCATGATGATGGAATAATATTAATTGAAACACCCCACTAACAAGAGTGGCTAAAATCCAAAATTATATCTGAGAGATGCTCCCTGTCAAGACCTTGCCTGAGTGGCAGCAAGCACATTATGTACTCTTGAAACAGGCTGAGTTTCTGGGCTGGTCCCTTAATTTGTTCTATCCTAGAAAAGTAAAATATGTAAATCTCATCTCCAATGAAAAATTACTACAGCAGGATATACATGTACATGTATAATGGCAACAGAAGGTTTTCTGGACAAATACCAGGAAAAAAGTTCAAGTATATGTGATGAAATGTTCAGGTTTAAGCAGCTAGCTACAGGTGAATGTGCTACAGAGTAAGAATGGTCGCGTGTCTTTATATGGAGTTTAAACAGCTGTGTTGACAGAGTAAACTGAACTGCACATTCCCACATGATTTCACAAACATACATGAGTATAATTCTGTATTCCACGATTCAGTGAGAAGTGCCATCTGCATAAGTTTGTGAGGCCACACTATCACACAGGATTCATTATCCTCAAAACATTTGTGAATATTAAGCTCTACTGAACTCCTCTCTTGTGCAAGCCAGGCCAGGACATAGTTATAAGGCAGCAACCCACACACTTTGGTTTTAAGGCAGGACTACATGTGTTGTTTGGACAGCCTGGCTCTGGAAACTGGGCCAGCTTGCAGCGCATCGCCTGCCTGGCTAGCCTGGGTAGTTACCAGTGGTAGTTGGCAGGGTCCAAGACAAGCCTCCACTGAAAAAACATAGCCAGAAGAAACAGCAATTTCAGAGTTACTTTGGACTCCCAAAGCTGGATCTAACTGATTTCCATGAGAACAGGAGTCCAGAAATGTCTACCATACTAGACACAATAGTTTGCCAGTGCTCCAGGGCATTGGCAGCCCATACATTGTTTTCAAATCAAATGTCAGACAAATTTAGAGAGAGAGAGAGAGAGAGAGAGAGAGAGAGAGAGAGAGAGAGAGAGAGAGAGAGAGAGAGAGAGAGAGAGGAGAGAGAGAGAGAGAGAGAGAGAGAGAGAGAGAGAGAGAGAGAGAGAGAGAGAGAGAGAGAGAGAGAGAGAGAGAGGAGAGAGAGAGAGAGAGAGAGAGAGAGAGAGAGAGAATATGTCTGTGCTGGCACACAGACATAATTTCATATACAAGCATGTTACACTAGTATCCCTACACTTTACTTTTGAGATGGAGATTTTTTAGGACTTTGCCACCCCAAAATGTAAAGAAAGCAAAAATTCATAAAAATCCAAAAATCTGTGGAACACCACCATTTGAACAAACTTGGCAGAGACTCAATCAAGTCTTCACTCACACTGTTCTGGAGTCATCAATTTTAAATGAAACTACACATACCTTCAACGCAAAGCATTGACTGAAGGGTCCGCTATTTGCTCAAATTAAGCCATGATGACACCAAAATCTAATCAGTTCATCTTGCCAGGCAAGACAAGCATATTGCTAAATTTGAGCCAAATGCATGGAGGCATTCGGTAGCTATCGTGGTAATGAGAATATGCACGTCCAGATGGACATCCAGATGGATATCTGGACAGATGGACAACCCGAAAACACAAAGGCCCCCCCCCCCCATGGGTAGGACCCTTAATTATTCTTATCAGACTTTAATTAGAGCATGCAGGCATTCTGGAGATATCATGGTAACTAGCTCTAAGAAACATCTAATTAAGCTGCTATTTGCTCAAATTAGGTCATGGTGACACCAAGATCTAATCAGTTCATGTTGTCATGTAAGATAATTATACTGCAACATGTGAACAAAATACATGAAGCATTCTAGAGATATTGTGGTAACAAGCCCTAATGAACATGTAATTAGGCTGCCATTTGCTCAAATTAGGTCATGGTGACACTAAAATCTAATCAGATCATCCTGGTATACAAGATAATCATACTATAAAATTTCAGCAAGATACATGGAAGCATTGTGAAGATACTGCAGTAAAGAGCCCTAATGAACAAAACAATTAGGCTGTCATTTGTTCAATTTAGATCATGGTGACACCAAAATCTAATCAGTTCATCTTGGCATGCTAAATAAAGCATACTGCCAAATTTGAGCAAAATACATTGGACCATTCTGAAGATATTCTGGTAACGAGCCCTAATGAGCATGTAATTTGGATGCCATTTGCTCAAATTAGGTCATGATGACACCAAAATCTAATCAAGTTCATCTTGCATGGTAAGATAAGCATATTGCCAAATTTGAGCAAAATACATGGAGGCATTCTGTAGATATGATAATGAGAATGTGCACATCCGGACGGATGGACAACCCAAAAACAGAAAGGGTCCCCCATGGGGCGGACCCTTAAAAATAACAGGACCCACTATTACGAAGATATGTCCATGTCAGTTTGGTCTTTCAAGGTGACTTTAAGTCCAAATTAACAAGACCAAAAGAAACCCCACACAGTACTTTCCGGTTAGTGTTTAACAGTAACTATGTGCTGCAGAACCACCATTACTATGATTTAAGCCAATGTATCACCTTGACCTTTCAATCACTTATACGTGTAAAATCCAGCCCTTGACCTTGAAAGAAATCCAGACCTAAAAACAAAACAAAATAAGAGCAAGCGCTTCCCCAAATAAACTTATTTAATTTATACCCCCTTCCCCTGACCTGAGACTGGCAACTGTCATGATCTTTTCCCATGCTTGCTACATTAAATGAAATTATAACCTTTTTTTGGGGGGGGGGGGGCATACTCAGGGAAATTATCTGGCGTCTAAATCTCCAGGCAATCATAATGATGCTAAATGAAACAAATCAGAAATGAATCAAGCCACAGTTAGATATCCTGCATTTGACCTCCTAGCATAAAATCTTGAAAATTGAAAATACATAACATTGTTAGTTATTTGTGGTACATGCAGTGTTTATACAGTCTTTCTTCTAACCACTTTATAGACATTTAAATGTTCAAATCCACTCATTTTCCCATGTACTTTATCAGGAAAAATGTAAGTGACCAACTTCGTTTAATTTCATAACTTTCTCTACCACAAATTCCATTCACATTTGCTGTGTGCAATTAATACACTTCATGTACAAGAACTTGACTCCGGTTTTTAGCAATACATTATGTATAAGATCAACAGACACGTACAAGACTAATGTTGAAACATCAACTGTAGAAAAACCAAATTATGAAAATTTTATGATCAAGGAGTCAAGCAGTAAGATCATGGGTTTCATAACTTACATGATAACCATCAAGGAAACATCAACTTCACTTGCAATTAAATAACGGGCAGAATCCTATTATATATATGACATTTACAATTCCATAACCTGACAAAACATCTAATTGTAATTAAATATAATACATGGCATTGAAGCACAAGAATACAATAGACTTGTACCCACTCTAATGACCAGCTCTTGGGACAGCCTGTGTGTTTTGAACATTGCCCAATCATTGTGCAATACATCACTTTTTCTGGTAAGTTCAACTTTATTTTAAGACCATGCATCTGCCATGAATTATTTTTGCTGTCACTAAGGTGGTCTTAAATAACAGGTAGCACTATATCTGTTAACAACTACCACTCAAACTCAGAGTGGAAAATACTACTCTATATTAACAGCCCCTACTAAACTCAAGGTGGTATGTAACACTGTATGTCAACAGCCACTAACCTCATTGTCGTAAGTACCAATGTATGCTAACAGCCACTACTCAAGGTGATAAGTACCACTTTATGATAACAGCCACAACTCAAGGTGATAAGTACCACTTTATGATAAAAGCCACAACTCAAGGTGATAAGTACCACTTTATGATAACAGCCACAACTCAAAGTGATAAGTACCACTTTATAACAGCCACTACTCAAGGTGATAAGTACCTCTTTATGATAACAGCCACAACTCAAGGTGATAAGTACCACTGTATAACAGCCACTACTCAAGGTGATAAGTACCACTTTATAACAGCCACAACTCAAGGTGATAAGTACCACTTTATGATATCAGCCACAACTCAAGGTGATCAGTACCACTTTATAAGAGCCACAACTCAAGGTGATAAGTACCACCTTATGATAACATCCACAACTCAAGGTGATAAGTACCACTACATAACAGCCACAACTCAAGGTATTAAGTACCACTTTATAACAGCCACAACTCAAGGTGATAAGTACCACTTTATGACAACATCCACAACTCAAGGTGATAAGTACCACTTCATAACAGCCACAACTCAAGGAGATAAGTACCACTTTATAACAGCCACAACTCAAGGTGATAAGTACCAATTTATGATAACAGCCACAACTCAAGGTGATAAGTACCACTTTATAAGAGCCACTACTCAACATAAGTACCACTTTATGATAACAGCCACAACTCAAGGTGGTAAGTACCACTGTATAACAGCCATTACTCAAGGTGATAAGTACCACTTTATAACAGCCACATCTCAAGGTGATAAGTACCACTTTATGATATCAGCCACAACTCAAGGTGATAAGTACCACTTTATAACAGCCACAACTCAAGGTGATAAGTACCACCTCATGATAACATCCACAACTCAAGGTGATAAGTACCACTTTATAACAGCCACAACTCAAGGTGATAAGTACCACTTTATGATAACAGCCACAACTCAAAGTGATAAGTACCACTTTATAACTGGCCACAACTCAAGGTGATAAGTACCACTTTATAACATCCACAACTCAAGGTGATAAGTACCACTGTATAACAGCCACAACTCAAGGTGATAAGTACCACTTTATAACAGCCACAACTAAAGGTGATAAGTACCAATTTATGATAACAGCCACAACTCAAGGTGATAAATATCACTTTATGATAACAGCCACAACTCAAGGTGATAAGTACCACTTTATAAGAGCCACTACTCAAGGTGATAAGTACCTCTTTATGATAACATCCACAACTCAAGGTGATAAGTACCACTGTATAACAGCCACAACTCAAGGTGATAAGTACCACTTTATAACAGCCACAACTCAAGGTGATAAGTACCAATTTATGATAACAGCCACAACTCAAGGTGATAAGTACCACTTTATAACAGCCACAACTCAAGGTGATAAGTACCACTTTATAACAGCCACAACTCAAGGTGATAAGTACCACTTTATAACAGCCACTACTCAAGGTGATAAGTACCACTTTATGATAACAGCCACAACTTAAGGTGATAAGTAACACTTTATAACAGCCACTACTCAAGGTGATAAGTACCACTTTATGATAACAGCCACAACTCAAGGTGATAAGTACCACTTTATGATAACAGCCACAACTCAAGGTGATAAGTACCACTGTATAACAGCCACAACTCAAGGTGATAAGTACCACTTTATAACAGCCACAACTAAAGGTGATAAGTACCAATTTATGATAACAGCCACAACTCAAGGTGATAAATATCACTTTATGATAACAGCCACAACTGAAGGTGATAAGTACCACTTTATAACAGCCATTACTCAAGGTGATAAGTACCTCTTTATGATAACATCCACAACTCAAGGTGATAAGTACCACTGTATAACAGCCACAACTCAAGGTGATAAGTACCACTTTATAACAGCCACAACTAAAGGTGATAAGTACCAATTTATAACAGCCACTACTCAACATGATAAGTACCACTTTATGATAACAGCCACAACTCAAGGTGATAAGTACCACTTTATAACAGCCACAACTCAAGGTGATAAGTACCACTTTATAACAGCCACAACTCAAGGTGATAAGTACCACTTTATATTAACAGCCACAACTCAAGGTGATAAGTACCACTTTATAACAGCCACTACTCAAGGTGATAAGTACCACTTTATGATAACAGCCACAACTTAAGGTGATAAGTAACACTTTATAACAGCCACTACTCAAGGTGATAAGTACCACTTTATGCTAACAGCCACAACTCAAGGTAGTAAGTACCAATGTATGTCAACAGCCAAGACCCAACTCTAGGTGGTAGGTACCACTGTGCATGTCAACAGCCACTGCTTGACTCAAGATGGTGACCAAATTGAAAAGGCCCAAGAACAAGCCCTGTAAATATCTGCAACAAGGAGACTTGCTTTTTCTCTATGTTATCTTAAGCCAGAAATCCAGGCTAAATGTCACTGAAATTTGAATTGCTGAATCCTGTTAAAGGGGCGATGATTCATTATTCATGATAATAATAAGCCTTATAAATTATTGACCTCATATATTTGCACAGTTTTTGTATGCTGTACACTGTTCAGGAACACCATGAACACCCTGCACTTTAAGCCCATCTACACCTAAATGTCCCACTTCCAGTAGTGGTCTCCTGGACCCAGACCTATCCATGGCACTTTAGAAATAAATCTGGTTTTACTGTGTGAAAATATCCAAGGCTGCTCTTCTCGCCTCTTTATTACTTTATTTTTCATCTTTTTCTACTTGCCACAAACAAGTTTGGGGATTTGGGGACTTGCACAAGCAATACATGTATGTTGAGCTGCCTCCCTAACCCTGACAAAAAAAGCAAACTTTCTTTTCAGACCCAGAACAATTAAGTCCTCCAGCCAGCATCCTGCTGGAAGTATCCAGCCTGATGGGATTAATTAGCAGATGCACACAGCAGGCAGCACGTCAAAATCTGCATCTTTGCCCTGGGTTTGTCTTAAAGCCCTAGGCATGAGTAATTACTGTTTATCAGGGATTGAAACCATCATAAAAATATCTACTTCAATGAGACATAATTGTTCCAATTAAGATATACAAAGAAATCAGCTGATGACAAAAAACACCCAGATGCAAGAGAAGTGTCTGTACAGCAAAATGTTCAAAGATGTGTACCTTCGGCTATACCCACACCAGAGAAAGACAGTCATGAGTCACAGGACAGCTGTAGAATTAAGTACTTCCACTTTTTGGTTTTGTCCTTAAATGTCAAGACAGAGCATCAGTTGTGTCTGTGTGGCAGCACAGAGGGGCACAGCATAGAGATGTACCCAGGACACAAGATATATGTACAGACAACAACAAAACTAAACTGGTCAATTGACCAAGTAAACACTTAAAGTATATAGGTAAACAAATTCAGAAATTAACCATTCCGGGATGGTCTGAGTCAACTTGAGTTCAAGGTTCCTCCACAACACGGCAGGGATTCAATTGATGCACATCATGTTAAATATTACAATGTAGATGTAAAATGTACAATATATACACAGACAGTGTCATATGTCCCAGGTATAAACACCATAATTTTACATAACATTGGGATATACTTTACAGTGGAAACTTTTAGCTTTTGAAAAAAATATAAGTATACAAACTGAGTATTGTTACAATGTAATGTATGTTCAAGTTTTTAATATAGTGGCCCTGGCACCTGCCAGGTGTGTGTGTGTGTGTGTGTGCATACCAATATGGGGGGGGGGTCATGTGACCCGCTCACCTGCCCACAAGAAGTCCCTGGACTTTTCGCACACTTTGTTACTTTTTAATTTGTTGGCAAAGGCCAGATTAAGTGTGTTGTGTGTGACAGCAGATTACAAGGAATATTACAGTTCCATAATTCTCCTAACTTCGGACTGGTGCTTTCATTCAATGGACAGCAGCAGCCTATTTGATTCTCGACTGTTGACCCTTTTGCAGGGCTCGAATTTAGCGGGTGTCCCACGTCGTGAGACACCCTGAGATTGTGCTTGGCATGTTGAGGTTCAAGGTTCAAAGACAAACCTGTGCAGTTTCACAAGTCTGCTGAGTACGTAAAATCTGCTCAGAATCACCTCGTGAGAGGATACAACATTTCGCTCTCACTAAGATGAGTAGTTCCGTCACTTATCCTTACCATATTAGTCCATAGAGCGTCCGAGTTGATGATAATGATAATCTGCGTAAGCGGTTGGCAAAACAAAATGCAAGTGGTAAAATTAAAGGCTAGGTCCGGGAATATATAAATTTGTGATATGGTTGACTGTTTTTACTGTACAACAAGTATATGTACCATACTTGCTTTTCCTCAGTTTATCGACAAAAAAATCCTTTTCAAATTTTTGAAGTTGTTGTGCTGAACATCGTCATATCTTTATCCCACTCACCCTGACAATGTGGCTAATTAAATGTTTGGCCGCAGACGAATTCACTCTTCTAGTCTTGTTCCAATTTAATCATAGCATGATGGCAGTAATGCTGAAAAACCTGTAATAATTCTGATTTAATCAAATATAAAATAAACAGGAAACAAAACACCACATGTATACATATCCACAAGTGGTTGACTTGGCTCAAGTCGAGCTGATCAACAAATCTCAGGGCACGTGCGTGTCCGGAGTTCACCGAATTTCAGGGAAAGTATTACTCTTGGTTCAATAATTTATTCGTAGTATGATGGAAGTAATGCTGAATTTAATACCTTTAATAATTTAAATGTAATGGAATATAAAATATACGGCAACACAGCACCACTTGTATATCTGTGTTTTGCTACTCGACAAATGTCAGACCACAGATCACTCCGGAGTTCACTGAAGTTCCGTTAAGTAATTCGTACCCGAATGCAAATTACTTCGCGGATTCAAGTGACAGCACACTTGCAAGATACCAGGAGCATATTTTAATTGATTTCTTATGATTAACAGTGCACTTGACATAACTGAACATGCAGATTACGGTCAAGATAGTAAATAATGTATTCACAATATTTTTGTGACTGTTCAGTCGTTTTTTATACAAAACAAAAGCTGGGTAGTATACAGCACCTCAGGCACAAGGTGCCGGCCAGTTCAACTTCAACGCCAAAAGAGAGAACCCGGCACTACCACTACTGAAAATTACACTTATCTAATGACTCAATTAACTATCTGCATTCCAATCTTAACTGCTGCTAGGTGATCCTATAATTGCTGGGTCACAAAATAGAGGTAAATAGTGTCACTATCGCCGGGGTCAGTGTGGGTCAAAAGCCAATGACCTATCACAGGCTGCAAAAATTTTCTGTCACAGAAGGATGAAAGATAACCGGCCAATAGCAGCTTGGCAGACTAAGTGGATCACAGTAGCGATAGCATAACTTAGTCTGTCTTAGCAGACAAAAGAACTTCCTGCAATTCAAAAAAAAAAAAAAATGGCGCTATGTAAGTTTCCACTAATCATACATGTATAAAGCATGGACCATTCGAAATAATGTGTTTATCTTATTCAAGGGGTAATGCATGATGAAGAAAGTGCAGGAGTTGAAAAATAGAAATACTTCAGTTGAACCTAGACATATAAAGTTGGCCATGTTGTACATGGGTTGGGCACGTTGAGTTCATCTCCAACATGCTTGGTGGGCATGTTGGTAAAAAAGTCAAATTCTAGCCCTGTTTTGTCTTCCCTGGATGTAATAATGCAGTCGGCCACTGGCCTGAACTGCTTGCACTGTTAAATCAGTCACAGAAAACAACCTAGAGATCACCATGCCTGGCAGGTTCGCATGCAGGAATGGCCCACGTTGCAAATCAGGTGCACATCTAGCTGTGTTTCAGACCGAGATGGACCCAGGGACGAGAATGGTCTAGTGTGAACGTTGGTGCCAAAAGATTGGTCATGGTAACACCACAGGTACTGCTAAGAAAGACCACCTTGCCAAAAAAAAGTAGGAGGACTGAGTCCACTTGGGTTGAGATATTTCTCTAGGATAAGACTACATCATCAGTGTTAATGTACAGACTGGACCATTATTTCTGATTCTAATCAGTTACAAATTGTATTTTTTTTTCAGGAGGTACCTGCAAGCACAACAACCTAGTCTATCTCATCACTTGTTTGCATTGCAACAAGCAGTATGTAGGGCAAACGAAGTGCCCCCTGATGGACAGGTTGAGAGAACATCTTTATTACATCAAGAACAAAGATGTAACTCAACCATTGGGCAGACACTTCAGTCCACCTGATCACAGTGGCATCCATGTAAGGATCCAAATACTGGAACATTTTAGACCACCACCTGACATGTCTCGAACAGAGACACTCAAACTAGAGAGGGAAGATCACTGGATCCACCAACTATGCACCACAGAACCGTTTGGCCTCAATGTCATGGGTTGATAGGGTCTCTTGCAGAGTCTTATGCCAAACTTTTAGTTCTACCCCTATCTACCCACACATGACATAGTGCACAACTATAGGTCAGTTGACGCCTAGGCGCTATATTTGTGACGTTGCCTCACGGCCCATAGCAACATTGCCCCCTTGCTATATAAGCGAGCGACGTACAAGTGTTTTCAAATGTCCCCTGATGAGTTCACAGGCACTGACAATGACACAACATGTATAGCTTCCTTACAATGTCAGGTAGACTATAGAGATGGGTGTCTGAGCCCCTGTACATCCATATTTCTTCAGGTTTGTCTTTCACATCTGCTTAATTCCTGCTCAAATCACCCAAAAGAGCATGGAAATTGTCAACGGCTTCAATGCTTGTACTCACATTCATTTCCTGTTACAGAACAGAAAATATTTTTAGTGAAATTGTACATGTAGCTAAGACCTACACCACGATAGCATGTTACAGGTCAACAGCTTTCTTTGCACAGGTTGAGTGCACTGTGGCTGACCCAAAGAAAGCTGTTAACTCAGGTCTTACTCCAACCAGCAAAGGCCCAGTCTGAACAGACTGACCATACCGTGGCACGTGGCCTTACAGATTTTGGTTTGTTAAGTTTCTCTTTATCATTCCCGACCCTGGAGGCATGAGACTAGCTCAGCAGAATGCAGCTTGGGCAACACACAGACAAGTGAGGACCTAGCTGTCTGTCATGCAGACATGTACGGAGGGACATGATGCCAAGGGTAGGTACAAATGTTTAGACTGAAGATCTATTATGCAAGGCTCCGATAGAAAACTTTCTCACCATGGAATGAGGTGGAACTGACATTCATAAGACAATATGTCTGGCTGCAAATGTTCAAGCAATACAGGGAATGGCTGCAGATGTTCATCAAAGTGACAGTGACAGTGACTGGTTTTTAAAATTAACGTTTGAAGTAACACAGTGACAAGCTTCAATGTTACTTCTTTCATAAAAAGAGATGCTCACCAGGTACATGCAGCTGTGCAAAAATGGCACAAGTTTTCATTCAGCCCGTAACACTTAATAGGATGAGTGCTAAAAATGAGGGAAAACAATAAAGCAGCTAAACTGACCAATATGTTCAATCAACTTAAATCTAACAGCTGTTTTTCCTTTATTTTCAAGGTTACTTTTGCTGTCTTCATCTCATGTCACGTTAACAACTTCACATTTTGTTGCACAAAATGCATAATTGCAACCGGTTGATATTTGGGAACACCCTCGTAGTCTGTCATACATCAGTTCCCAGAAGGCTAAGGTTACTTCCTTCGGCAGACTCGTTTTTTGGTATGTTTTCACACTTTTGGTCAAATGTGATTCAGTTAACCTTTTCAAATCATTCGTCAAATCTTTCTCATGCTGTATGGACGTTTGATGCAGGAACTGATGTCCTTGAGCTTGAGGCTAAGCGTCACACAGCATCCCAGACTCATCAGGTTTAAACATGGTGGAACTGCCTGAAGCCAATTAAGGACCTATTTGGTTCTAATGTTTTTATATTTACTGCAATAACATTCCTGTGGTGGGCTCAAGTAAAATAAACGGTTGAATTTCACTGGTTGACTGAATTAGCCAATGCCAATGCATATGGTTTATGTGATGTGGGGCTTTATGAGGTCATGTAAAATACAGTATATCATAAGTCAAGACTACTGTCACAAGTACCTGTCATGTTCAAGATTGACTGGACTCAACTCAACCCATGACAATTAATGACAGACAA
The DNA here is from genome assembly GCA_964020975.1 of Hermodice carunculata. NCBI lineage: Eukaryota > Metazoa > Annelida > Polychaeta > Eunicida > Amphinomidae > Hermodice > Hermodice carunculata. The sequence goes on from CAXHWN010001234.1 coordinate 14,864, forward strand.
GAGAAAGACTACAGATTCTACCGAGATGCCCAGTCCTAGGCACTGTTGAAAGAACAAGTATCATGCAGTCTTCACACCTTAAGTTATTGCTGCACAACACGGAAAGACAGAGAAAGAGAGAGATAGATAGAGAGGGGGAGGGGGGAGAGAGGGGGAGGTAGAAGGAGAGGGGGAGGGGAGAGGGAGATGGAGGGGGGAGGGGAGAGGGAGGGGGAGGGAGGGAGGGGAGAGGGAGGGGAGAGGGGGAGGGAGTGCGAAGGGAGGGAGAAAGGGAGGGGGGAGAGGGAGAGAGGTAGAGGAAGGGGAGAGGGGGAAGGGAGAGAGGGAGGGGAGGAAGACAGAGAGAGGGAGGGAAAGGGGGAGGGGGAGAGGGAGGAGAGAGGGAGAGGTGGAGGGAGAGGGGGAGGGGGAGGGAGGGGAGAGGGACGGGTAGAGGGAGGGGGAGGAAGAGGGGGAGGGGGAGGAAGAGGGGGAGGGTTAGGGAGAGCGAGAGGGTTAGGGAGAACGAGAGGGTTAGGGAGAGGGAGAGGGGGAAGGGGAGGAGGAGAGAGAGAGGGAGAGGGAAAGGGGAGGGGGAGAGGGAGAGGGAGAGGGAGAGAGGTGGAGGGAGAGGGGGAGGGGAAGGGGGAGGGGAGAGGGGAAGAGAGAGAGGGAGAGAGGGAGAGGGAGAGGGGGAGAGGGAGAGGGGGAGGTAGAGGGGGAGAGGGGAGGGGAGAGGGGGGAGGGGAGGGGAGGGAGAGGGTCAGGGAGAGGGGGAGGGGAGGGAGGGAGGAGAGAAAGAGAGAGAGAGAGAGAAATAGAATTTGGAGTAAACGAGATGCCAGTCAATGACTGGAGAAAGCAAATGGTCAGCCTGGAAGCCATGCAAAGTAGCAAGCATGCCAACTGTGGGCCCAAGCAAGGGATGTGGCCATGCAGCCCTAGAGAATGAGCTGTACACATGGATCACAGAAGAGAGGCACAAGATGAACACACTGTCAGCACATCTGCAATTAGACAAGACCTGCAGATTGCAGTGAAAAAAAATTAAAAAGACAAAGACTACAGATTCTACCGAGATGCCCAGTCCCAGGCACTGTTGAAAGAACAAGTATCATGCAGTCTTCACACCTTAAGTTAT
>CAXHWN010001235.1:0-18000 GCA_964020975.1 Hermodice carunculata
GTTTATGTTTTTGAAGAATTTACTCTTACTCTCAAAAAATGCTAATTTTTATTCAGAAATCTTTTTAAACTAGACAACTGTTTTCAGAATATAATGTTACACACATGACTTTTTCCCAACATAGTTACAAAACTCAAGCAAACAAAATGCAAACAGCAGCATGCCTTGTTTCTGTGTTCTCGATCCGTAGGGTGTCCGTCCTGCCAACAGCTCTGGCGGCGGAGGAGGCAGGTCCGACTTGCCTGTCAATCATAACTCATGCATATGCAAATGCATGCCACGCTGCATGCCTGAGCATGCGTGTGCATGTTTCAGTACAGTGGAACCTCTAATTTAAGACCCTCTGTGAAAGATCATACATCTATTTAACTAATTTCCATTTCAAAATTTAATTTAAAAAAATTATTTTTATTTGGAATATAATGATATTAAAACCTATGTGACTGTGGAATACAATTAACCACAGCATTTGTCTTACTATATCTCCATTATACATCAAAAGATTTCAAATTCACAGTTCCTAATACTAGAAAACAATTTTCTTTGTACATCATAGTGTTTCTTTTGTATTCTCAGTCAGAATGTACCTAAATTTTGGGAATCCAATATGGCCTATCTGACATTCTTTCCAAGACTGACATCTTTACCTTATATTTTCCAATTCTGGAGAGAAAAAGTGATGTGATCCAAAATTGTTGCATAACCAACTGAGAAGTGTCCACATATTTTCATTTCTTCTTAACAAAATACTTTTTGAAAGTACATGTCATGCAATTTATGCTAGGCTTAATGTGAAGATGGTCTTAAAGAACAAGTTTCACTTGAAGTATGATGCAACTCAACAAACTGCAAATCATACAATACAACTTGAGGCCTTTATCATCTAACTCTGACCTTGAGATTTAAAAACATGGGACTTTCACACATGTGTATTTTTCTTTGTTCTAATACATGGAGAGGATTGGAAAATACATATATTCCAAAGACCTTGTGTGTTCCAGAATGAGTCTGAGCAAAAATAAAGACTGTCACGTATGAGCAGCCCATGCAAATTTTCAAAGTTTCTCAAAAGCGAATCTTACTACTTTCCTCAGACCATTCCTTTTATGTAATGGTCTGGAAAGCCCAGGTAAAAAACTTGACGTCTGAAACTCTAAAATGGATTTTAATTTCATAAACTGTCTTGAGTCAGATGATAAAGGATAGGCATAAATCAGTAAGTCTTTTTAAGATACTATTCAGGCTCTAGGGAGTGTTAAGCAATAGTATCTATTATATACTATGTTCCGTTTAAAAAGCAAAATTGAACTATGAAGTATTTATGCAACACAGCCAATGAAAGGCTATATTATATAGTCAGAAGTAGATGCAAGAAATCAAAGGAGCAACCGATAGAGTTCATGTGCTGATACAAAATGCATTTGTACAAATATAATGAAATGACAAAGTGTAAATGGCTTTGACACCATTAACTGAGCCCCAATACAGTTGCAGTCATTCAGAAGGGACTTCAAGCATAAAATCACTAACTGTCTGGGAAAATAATTCAACAGAGATGTCATCACATCTTTGAACAAAAAGCCAAGAATTATCAACAGATTGATAATGGCAATAACAAAACAGGTGGGAACTTTGCACCAAGAGTGTAATATAGTCTGGGCAGTTCATGTTGTCCAAGTGAGTTTGTGGGCAACATTACCCAGTTAGTTCAAGTTGCCCCATCGGTGCATGCCAGCCTACCTGCTGCCTGTTGTTGCTGGTACGAGTGTTGGTCCATCAGCTCTGGGGGAGGTGGGGGAAGATCATCGTCCCTGTATTTCTGGCCAGGTTTAGCAGCAACTGGTGGTGGCTGCTTCTTGCCTCCAATGGTAACAGTCTCCATTTTAGTTGTCACCTAGAAAGATGATTTGAAACAATGTCATTAAAATGAACTGTGATTCTTCATCAGTCTTGCTTCTTCAGTTCTATGGGGCATTGGGTTTACTTTATTTTTTTCTCAGTAAGACTTCACCTCTGCTTGATACCATCCAACTAAATAAGGACTACTCTTCCTACTTGCCCTCTCAAAATGCAAAAGAATATGGTCTATCACAAAGGAAATAACTATGCCTGTGGTACATAAAAAAGGAACAAGCCCTCATAAATACCACCTCAGCATGCAAGAATATGCGAACTTGTGTACCCTATCAACCCATGCAACTCTCACAATTTTGTGTGACCACATATATGGCCAAAAATGCCTCATGTCAAGCGATCCAACATGGATATATTCTTGGCCAATAATGGCAAATAATTACTGTCTGACAACACATGAAATAAAAAAAAAAAAAAAAAACACTGAGCACGAGTCACAAAACACTAACCACTGAGCGTGAGACATAAAACACATCTAAACTCACTTATACCACAGACCCAGCCTGTGTTCTGATTGCCTGCTAAACAGACCTAGCTCTGTGTTTTCTCCTTGTGTGTAGCTGATAAAATATGGAGCTTGGTCTGCTCCGCAGGCAACTGCATTGACTGCTCAACAAAATTGTTCCAATGTACACTTAAACGTTTATGTATACAGATTATTTGTGAAACTCTTTTTATGACTTGGACAAAACTTTCAGAAACCTATCACTTGGGGTTGGGGGGGGGGGATATACAAAAAAACTCTTGGAAGCTATACAAGTTTTCAATACAAGTTTTCAAATTTTTCAAACCTAAATTTGCATGAACAGCATCACTTTGATGAAAAAAAATCTAGATGACATCTATCCCGATTTGTATTTCAATTGGTTTAAACATAATGTATTTATATTTTTGAAGAATTACAACTGGGAAGCAGGGCAAAATAGACTCTTGGAAGCTACACAAGTTTTCACATTTTTTTAACCTAAACTTACTTGAACAGCATCATTTTGAGGAAAAAAATCTTGAAGACATCTATCAAGATTTGCATTTTAATTGGTTTGAACATATTTATATTTCTGAAGAATTACAACTGGGAAACAGGGAAATGCCCTATATTAATCCCTCTTGCAATCTCAATTGGTTCATGGTTATAAAATTGTTTGAAACATGAACCATGTGTACAGTACTTGGACTTAAATTATGAGGCAATCTCACAGAAAAATGAACTTTCACAGATTCAATTTCGTCTGATATAAACATGCATCCATTGGATGTGGGATGCTGTCACGCTTACAATCATGACAGTAACATTTCTCTACTCTTGTCACGCTTTGAAAAGCTGACTTAGCATAAAGATGCTGCCATTCCATAGAGCTACATACATACATGCATGCGAGTCAACCCTATTGTTTATATTTCAGTTAGTTACCATGGTTACGGGGATAGGCATGAAGTTAGGTTTCACTTGTACTCACTTGTTGTGTATTGGAGCCGGGAGAAGCCCGCTGCGTTCCCTGTAAATCATGCAGTGCCAAGCAGAACAGTAACAAAATGCAAATGAACATTCACATACGAGTACAATGCTAACAGCTACAAGGCACTATGAAGTAAATGTCCTGTTTCTCATCACCTCCCTCCCCACTAGTTTTGATCCTCAATTTCTATTTTACCCAGTCTGGTCGAACTGTAGGTTCTGTCTCCTTGATAACTTGTTTAACATATCCCTTTTACATGCTTTTGAGAATAAAAAATGATATGAAATCCTCCCACCTGCCCTATACTTTGTGGACAAATATGAGAAACAGGAAATTTATTTTTAGTGCCTAATTTTGCGGGTCCACCCTGAAACTGTCAACTAGTTTTGCTTTTCTGATTGTGCCAGAAATCTTTATTAAAAAATTCCAACTTCACAATTGTTTTCACCACGTGAAAAAATTCCATTTATGTAATGGGAACTTGTAATTTGATACACATATTTCACACTCATTATGTAATTAACATCATTTACAATCAGAGCTTTGAATGGCATCAACATGTTCATTTAAGGAGAAGTTGTATTTGGAACGTGACAATATTCAAAATTGGACCATCCCTACTATAAACTAAACACACTGAAACTATAAAACATATATATATGTTTGAATGTGTGCCAAACTAAAACCTAAAACATAATTTCCACAGACACATCAACAAAACATGTCTAAAACTCAAATTTTTGCTACACAGGAACCTCAGCATTTTTGACCATCTCTAGTTAAACATAAAGTTGGCTGGCAAGTAAGGGCTTCTGAGTTAAACCTTAAAGTGCTGATCACGGCTACAGTAATTTTTTCATAACATTTAAGCGTATAATGGTTAAAAGGTTGAAATTCCTCATGAAGCTACCTTTCATCCAAATACCAGCAAGCCTAGTCTAAAGCAAAAAGTAGTGTTAGTCAACAGCTTTCCTCCGGGCACTTTGCACGCAATGCATGTAAAGTGGCCCAAGGAAGGCTGTTGACTCGGTCTTTAGTCAGAGCTTTAGGGGCTAACACCAGATGTGTACTCATAAATAACAGGGGACAAAAACCTTGTGGGTTTCTTCCGAATCAAACCAAATTAAAGAGCAGCTGTTTAACTTTTTCCTGGTATATTTTTCATGCTGAGGCATACACATAGTTTAGTGCCATGATTCTGAGCTGAAATTTCAGGCTATTAGTATGGACACTAATATCAAATTAACCCTAATTAGTGTCCATAACATAAAATTGAAGTAAAATGACCCTCAACTGAGAACCTATACATTATAGGCACACTGACATCAAAATGATGGCCACAAGAAGAACAGTATACATTATAGAGTTTTTTTGGGGGGGTGGGGGTACAGGGTCAAGAACTGAGGTGGTTAAGCATTAAGGGAGATACAGAATTTGTCCCATGATCATCAACATTTGAGGTTCCACTGTAGATCTGTGCTATTCAGGGACAAACATGCAACACGTACACACACGCATCTCTGCCACCTTTCCTAACATGTGAAAATGGCCAATTTGCCAACCCTCAACTTAAAAATTGCATTTGTACAATACATTTATTAAAAAAAAAAAAAAATAAACTGTTGTAGCCTGTAATATGGGCATTGCTGATCTGCACATTAGCACACCTAGGAGGGAATAGCATAGGTCTATGTATATATTGGTTTTACTTCATCTGCACAAATTCCTCTGCCATTATTACAGTGACGTCGTGTTATGGACTATCACATTTTTTACAGCATGTATGTGCCTCAAGTCCAACAGTAACACAAGAAGCACGATGAACCAAATCTCCTCTAACTGATGACAAATACACAGGGTAATTGAGGCATGCAAAATATGCATACCAACCATAATGATATTTCAAAATTACAATCTGAATAAACGAGTTATCTGGCACAACTTTGAGCTGAAAACATATATTTTGACTGTCTTCCCTGATCATGACTTTATCATGTCCAAATCAAATTACATACTTAATATGCAATGATGACTACTCAAGGTATCTTGTGCTAAAAACGTATGCTACATTGTATTCGTGTCATTTTTTAAAGTTTTGATATAGAAAACAAACTCATCACTATAAAATGTTAATTTGTTCAATTATTCTGAATCCCACCACCAAGTATATGTAGGTCATGCATGAACTCTTAAGTCCACACGAAGAGTGTGACAGCACATTAATGGCATATCTTCCCAGTTTTTAAAACAAGACAGATATAAATTATAATGTTTACAAAGTTGAGAATGTCAATTCACCCCACTCTCAGGACACATCTTACTCCTTATGTATTAACCCTTTCCCCAGGAATTGACACTAGAGTCAATAACTTTCCTTGGCATGAGTCAAACACTAAGTGCCCAATTAATGCCAAGGAAAATTGTTGACCTGGGGCATGTGATCTTGATAGGGCTCATCTACAACTCTTAGTCAAAATTGTTTTTCATTACTATTGAAACTAGTTGAAAACACCGAAAAGTGCCTAACTCATGCCAAGGAAAGTTGTTGACCTGGGGCATGTGATTCTGATAGGGCCCATCTACAATTCTCAGTCAAAATTGTTTTCCATTACTGTTGAAATTAGTTGAAAACACTGAAGCAGACGACATTTGACCACCAGCCGGTTTTGGCTGGTTTAAGGGGGAAAGGGTCAAAGTAAGAATTGAATGTTCAAATTCTACATAGAAAGAGGTTACAGGTACAAATATGCCCAGTCTACACTTGCTGCCTTTTGCGTTGCCTGGGAAGTCATCTTCTCACTGTCAGAGAGGCAGCTGAAGCAAGACTTGAGGACCATGCCCAACACGTCTCGTCCACTTCAATAGGAAATGAAATAACCTCCAAGCAAGATGGCACTGCAACCCCCACCACCAGGGGGCACCCTGACATCAGGGAGCCTTTTAAAATTTCCACTTCATATGCAGGTAAGTTGCATCATGTATCAGAATTACACATTTCTCCCTTTACAGGCTGTGTCATTTAACGTCTGGCAGGAACTGGGCTCCAGAGACTTCCTAAGAGTTAACCCTTTACTGGTTACAACAGGACTATATCAGCAACTTTCCATCACTGGTTGTCCTAATCCCATGCCAAGGAAACATGCTGACCTGATCACCATGTCCTGGCATATCCTGGCCACAACTCTCTGTGAAATTATTTCACACAAACAAGATTAAAAGAAAAAAAATGAAAAGAGCGAAAGAAAATGTTGAGCAGATAATTTTTTGAGCAGCAGGCAGGGTTTAAGTGTGATACATGAGGTTTACATGTATCATGCCCAATTCATGTCACCATGGTAACTACACTCAAGGGCCAGCTATCATGTACCTTTCCTATTTTCTTACATTTCACATGCCCCCTTGACATGTGAATGGCACATTGGCCTGACCTCGGCCTGTGTTTTACTGCACTCACCTGGGAGAAAATGAGATATGTTAAGTTATCCATTGAATATTACCTGCAGGTAGAACTAAACTGCACGTTGTGCCAAGACAGACCCGAGGCTAGCAGAACCTCCAATGACTATTTTTGGTGTGTGTTTTGCCTACTGTTTTAAACTCAAATGTATAATTATTGTTATTTATCTAACAACTTGATAGCATTATCATGGATTATTATTAGGACAAACTGAGAAATCTTTACGCTTGTTGCAATGTTATCTTGGGATTTTCTTCAAGGACCACTTGTATACAAGTTTTCTGCATACACGTTTCTTGTCCAACCATGTTGTACACATATTTGTTGATAAGAACAGAAAAGTTTCATGAAGCCTCCTGCTGTTTGGTTAACCTGTGCCATTATTCAACCCTTCTTTTTACATCAAGACTCAACTGCTTTTATAGAGGCATGCCAAGTGCTCTATCTGCACTATGGAAAGGTGTTGAAGTAAGGCATTTTATTCAGGTTAATCTCACGAACAAAGGTGTTGAAATTGGGCATGTTATTCTGGTAAATCTCATAAACAGTTCTCATTAACATTACTTTTCGTTAATGTTAAAATTAGTCAAAAACAATGAAAAAGCATTTAGTACCAGCTGGTTAACTGGGCAAAAGGTTAACACTGATGCAAGGATTAGGTGGTTAAGGTGGTCTTTTATCTGCTGTTAGTTTGTAAGCCTGTGGTTGCACAATCAACATTTTTGTGTTTTACTCAATTTTTGTTTTCACCTGAAACTATGTATGTCTGCCTAAAACATCTATTGTCATATTTTAAGTGTTGTATATGCACCAAGCTTTTAGTCTAAGCAGCCGCCAAACTTACAAGACAGACTGAATTTACTAGCTGCACATTAAAAATTTTAGCATCCACCCTTTACTATGTGTTAGCCATTGATCTGATATTATGAGCCAATCACAGGCATGCACACAAACCTGGGTTGTCCTTTGGGAATACAGTCGGCTTCCATCATCTCCAGTTTGCGTTTCTTCCCTGTAGGTCTTCTGAGTAAATGTATTGCCGTCCCAGTCCTGTGATGAAGTGCTATAGACTTGTTTGCCACCTGGTCCAGTGGCTGGGGAATACTGCCCTCCAGATGGGGTGTACTGGCCCCCAGGGACATATTGGCCAGGGTGGTACTGTCCTGGAGCATACTGTTCACTGCCTGGCCCTGTGGGAGCATATCTTCCTCCTGGCCCACCAGGTTGGGAGGCATATTGTCCAGGGGCGGCTCCATACTGCATGGATGCTTGGGAAGCTCCGATTGTAGTGGGGGCACCCATGTAAACCTGCCCGAACTGCGTTTTGGGATCACGATCGCTGTGGGAAACCAGATACTGACACATATGAGTGAAGGTGTCGCCTTCTCTGTCTGGCTCATTTGCATAGATCTCAAGGCCATACTCTCCCCTGACTGGTGGTGTAACAGAAATGTACACCATGTTGTCTTGTTCTCGTACACTGACTGCATTCTCCAGGGTCTGTTCGTCCATGCCATCTTTGGTGAGGCGAGCATACAGCCGCACATCTCTGCTCTTGGCAAAGCCAACTTCAGCTTTGCCTCCTTTAGTTGGTATAATGGCTTCTTTCACAGTAGGAGTCAGGCCGTACTGTTTTACGGGTGCGCCCGGACCCCAGTTGGAATCGGAACACAGTGGATAGGGACGGATATCCCCAGCGGCCTGGTCACATACAATCTTGTATTCACATGCTGCCTTGAACACATTCTCTACACGGATTCTCTCACCCACTTGCTGTGCAAACACTGTCAGGTAGTAATTCCCTTCCTTTGGTGCTCGGAAGTAGAAGCTGACACGGTTATCGGAAGTCTCCTGGATGACATAACGTTTCAGCTGTATCCCTTGGAAGGTCTCCACCATTGCATCTCCATGACCCAGCTTGAAGGTAAAGGCAGTGGGCCTTGTGAAGCCAATGGTCAGTCCCAGGAGGCCAGACTTGGTGTAAAGGACTCCTTGGTTCTGCTGCAGGAACTGCATACCCACATTGAAGAAGTACGACTTTGTCAGGGGGTAGTCCTCAAACTCAGCTTTGGATCGTATTGGGTGGACCAGCTGCCATTGGGGCTCCTCGGGACAGTGACTGTAAATCAACTGCTGTGGTTCCGTAACGAAGTAGAAGTCATCATACTCGTATACGAGGTTCTCCGGGGTATTGCGCTCAGACTGAAGGTACCTGTACAAAAGTATCCACACCAATCAACAACGGATCTGTGTTCTTAAAGTCCCTGCCTAACCAACAACTACAGGTATTTGATTTGAAGGCATCTGTCACAATACTTGGATCTTGATTAGAAACTCTCCTTCCTGCATTAACAACATGCAGACACTGCAAGTCTTGGTTGGAGAAATGATGACACGGAAATCTACTTGTGATAGCCTTCTAGTATATAGAACCTAGGTTCTTATTTCAATCTAACACAAATACCCTTAACTTTAACCCTGTTTTAGTACACACAACTTCTCCATTTTATTTTCAGTAGGAAATAGAACTTGGCGGGCTTAGTGAATTTTGTTGATAAGCAGACTTATGTCACTTGAAGATCCCTTCAATTTATGTTTTCTGTCAAAGCAACAATCTTTACATCTGATTTTTACAACTCTTAAATCATAGTTAGTGGATCAAATTCATTTTACATGAATAAATAAACTCTTTCAGTGCCATATTTTGGATTGAGTCAACAGCTTTCTTTGGCATGCTTTGGGTGCATTTATATAAAGCGTGCTGAGAAAATCTGTTGACCTGGAACTAATATATTCTGTGTAATTACAGGTACGCTAGCACTTGAATGAAAGATCTTTTTACAGGGAATGTGGAATTAGCACCCCAATAATAAATCAGAGATGTTTGTTGTAAGTTGTTTGACTTTAGACACAGTTGGCACTGAAAGAGTTAAAATGACAGGCAATATTTGTGGACCAGTGCGATGTTTAATACCTAGTTATATTTAACCAAAGAGAGAACACATGCATACAACTGTCATAAAAATTGCTACTTCTTCACAACTTAAGCACCTTATAATTTTAAGCCTGGGCTCTGAAGATAACTTCCCTACACCATTTTGTGAGATTACAGAAGCACTGTATATGTTGGCAAGCTATATCAACTGTTCAACACAACATGAATAAATAACCTCAAACTGATAAGCAGCAACATATATTCAAAGAATTTCAAGCCTGTTTGATGCAGACATGCAAAACAAAGACACATTTGGCTTTGCGAGTGCCTAGCAACCAGAACAAAATGTTGCATACTTTTATCAACAAAGAAAATGTCAGTCTTTTTCTCACAAATGGTCTTTCTTTCACCATTATATAAATCTATAGCTATCAATACACCATAAACATTTTCATATACAGTTAAAATAAAAGGTAGAATCAGACCTGCCAACCTTGAAAACCAAAAAAGTGTAAAATATGACCCCAAAAAGTCTATAATTGCTAGAGAAAGTATACAATATTCATTTTTATGCTTTTTGACAGTTATTTCCAATTGAATATGAGTTTTTCTTGGACATTTTTTATGTGTCCTAAGTTACATTTGTTGAAATATGTCTTAGAATGTATCCACAGGATTTTTGCTTTATGGAAAATGGAAACTGTATTGCAAGAAACTCTACTTTGAATTTCTATAGGAGTCACAATACTGTATTATTGGTACGTATTTCATTATTATTTATTCACTTTATCGCACTATACCTATGTCTAGTGCTTGAAAGCATATATTGCTGAGATGAAACAAAACTTACAAATTTTCCATTAAAACTTACAGGTGTACAGCACAGCTGAAAAGCGTACATTGTAAGACTAAATCTTGCAAGTTGGCAGGTCTGTAAAATGCATTTGCTTCTGAAAAAGTATGCAACATTTCTTTCCACACAAAAAAATGGTGTCTTTTTTGTCACCAGAGGTCACTTTCGTTTCAGCAGAAATTACCTTACTCCATTTCCCTGGACAAGGTATCTTCATAAATTTGAGGAAAAACATGCAAGTAAGATGAATCTCATAAACCATGCACTGCACTTCATTTAGGGTGCTTCTGTTCCTAGTGTAAGTATGGCCTGTGCCATGTACTTTGGTCATTCATCCCAGCACACTATGTTATGGAAGAAAATCTTCCACCAATCTTTCTCACTTTTGTTGTGCAAAATTGTCAAATCAAAGTTGAAGAATTATATTATTCCACCAAATTTTCACTTCTGCTGTGAACTGATATAAGAAATGCTGAATGCTTTGTGTGTGTGTGTGTGTGTGTGTGTATTATATTATATATATATTTTCTTTTTCAAAGTTTCAGAGGTCTATGAAAAAAGAGCTGGTTTACCGTCAAAATATTTATGAATGGTAGACAATTTTCGCAAATTTGTGCTGGAAGTAAATTCAAATGACTACAGATGTGGATGTATGGGTACCTTTACTAAACCTCTCAACACGATCAAATTCTATGGGGTTTCCTGTAGACCTTATATAACAGTACATGTACAGAAAGGCACAAACATGCAGATGTTAAATGCAACAACAAACTGTAAATTTACTTTATTTCACAGCATTCTTATTTTTGCAAGGGGAGGGGGGGGATAAAACCATGAAAATAAACATATAATGATAAAGTATTTTAGAACAGGTCTAACAGGTACAGTGTCCAAAAAAGTGAAATTGAATTTTCACTTAAATGCTTCTAATGGAAAAAAACACTGAAAATTTAAAAATGTGAAAGAAAGTATATTTACAGTAGTAATTATGACATGTTAACAGGGACCAGCATGCAATAGCACTCAGCATGCCTCTGGCAAATTCAAGAATCTTTGAAATGCAAGACTTTAAAATAAGATGTTAAAAGTACTTTAAATTTAGTTTCAACAGTCATTTAATTCAGTCTATGCATTGTGTACGTAAGCCAATTCATATACAGTCAACATTACAAACAATCAAGAGCTCTAAGGAGAGAGAGAGAGAGAGAGAGAGAGAGAGAGAGAGAGAGAGAGAGAGAGAGAGAGAGAGAGAGAGAGAGAGAGAGAGAGAGGAGAGAGAGAGAGAGAGAGAGAGAGAGAGAGAGAGAGAGAGAGAGAGAGAGAGAGAGAGAGAGAGAGAGAGAGAGAGAGAGAGAGAGAGAGAGAGAGAGAGAGACGAGAGAGAGAGAGAGAGAGAGATTCTTTGCATCAGTTTGGTGCTCATTGCCCAACCTTTGCCAGGACAGCCTGATGTCTCAATCTTATCGTCCCAGACAAGAAAGGATGAAAACAGAATCATGCATGTACAACCATTAACACAGCACTTCCAACATTTTATAATTATTTTACATTCATGTCAGCCAAAAACTTTAACAATGCAGGCAGAAATATGCATAATTATGAAGGAGATGTATCTGGGTTAATGTATGCATACCTGGTTGCCCAATGGCTGTCAACCAGTTGCCAGTTTCCATCGATATTGACTGCATTCCAGCTGTGGTTGATGGGACCGCTGGTAATGGGGGCGCCAGGGCGGTAATCCACGCCCTTGGCCCAGCCTGAGATGGTCACACAGTGGAGCCCGGCAAAGCTGAAGTCACATAGATACAAAATTACAGTCATAAAGAGACAAAATTACAGTCAAAAAACAGTCTTTGCACAGTACATGTACAAATATTTCAATGGTCACAGTCAACTTTCTCTATCAATTTGATTTGTGATTTCTCATATTGTAAATAAAGTGTGTTTTGCAAACAAAGAGTCTTAAACCTGTTTATTATTTGTCCCAGAAAAGACAACATTTTAATGCTATGCCTTTTTTAAAAAAAAAATATGCCTAATGAAAATTGTATTTTCAGTTTTCCAGGTTAACTTGCATTTTCCTTCTTTTGTATATGTGCATTGCAATTATAGTTCAACCGATGAGGAAATGTATAAACTAAGAAATAATATTCACAACTGCTTTCCTGATATCATTTTCTACATGGCATATCCAGGGCCAGGGAAGTACCAACACAATAACTGGTCTACTGGGCCACCACTGTCAACACACAGGGCAAGGAAAGTATCAACACTGTAACTGGTCTACTGGGCCAGCACTGTCAACACACAGGGCAAGGAAAGTATCAACACTGTAACTGGTCTACTGGGCCAGCACTGTCAATACACAGGGCAAGGAAAGTCTCAACAATGTAACTGGTCTGCTGGGCCAGCACTGTCAATACACAGGGCTAGGAAAGTTTCCATACCGTAACTGGTCTACTGGGCCAGCTCTGTCAATACACAGGGCAAGGAAAGTTTCAACACTGTAACTGGTCTACTGGGCCACCACTGTCAACACACAGGGCAAGGAAAGTATCAACACTGTAACTGGTCTACTGGGCCAGCACTGGCAATATTCTTTAACTCCTGACCAGAATTGGAAGCCTAGATTAGTACATTGTGAGTGCTGTGAAATCCAAAGAAACAAACCTTTTGGGTGCAAGTTATTCATGAAAAATTGCTGCAGTTCTTGTCATTAACTGTTTCTTTTTCCTCTTAAATTCAATCTCTCGAACGGTTAGCTAGGTAGGCACCCTGGACTGTTTCACATGCATTGGTTTTGATTTCATGGGTGGTTATTGTAATAATAAGTTGCTTAATGCCCCAAAATATTGGCAACTTCAGTTAGTCTTTCTTTACTTGTATCCCAATCAAATTTTATTTCTCAGTTTTGTTTTCGATGTGCATATATGATCGGTCATGCTAGGCCTGGCCACTTTTGAGTATTGCAATGGCATTCTCCTGACTAGACAGTCAGTCAATAGCGTAAAAATTTAGATGCTTGCTACTTGAGCAAGGAATCAGTATTTTACAGTGTGAGTTTTTCATTTTCTAAACTAACAGAAAGCAGGCTTGGTGAGACAACCTGTGATTTAAAGGGGAAATATAAATTTCCATTGTACACACATACTTAACTATAGATGATTGACATCACTCTCAGCCATCATGCAATTTTATTTTACTGCATCATCCCGCTTAGGTTAAACAAAAACAAACTTAAGGTCATTAAAAACATGACATATATACAAAAAAAAAACCCAATGTTTTTCAAGGTTTCAACAGTCTTCATTGACTTGTTGATATGATTTTTTTTTTTTGGGGGGGGGGGGGGGGCTTTTGCAATGTGCCCAGTCAGCCAGGCCCCCACAACCTACACAAAGGGACCCCAAAGGCTAGATGTTGGTCTGATGAAACAGCAAGCACATTGGTAGCCCACTAATATATAATGTTAGATGTCTCGCATCACGCCTATATCTGTTTGATTATCACTACCTGATTCCTTTAACCCTTTCCCCCTTGAATTAAGACTGAGTCAACAGCTTTCCTTGGCATGGGTTGGGCACTAAGTGCCCAACCCATGCCGAAGAAAGCTGTTGACCTGAGGCATGTGATCTTGATAAGTCTCATGTACATTTCTCAGTCAAATTGTTTTTCATAACTGTTGAAATTAGTTGAAAACAATGAAGCAGACGACATTTGACCACCAGCCGGTTTTGGCCGGTTTAAGGGGGAAAGGGTTAATTTAGTGTCAAAGTTATGGGGCTAAAAATTGCAAAGAGTTCACTTGAAGAAACTTCCTTGGAAATTCTGCAACAAATTGGCATCGTGTGCATCAGTAAGCATCTCAATATAAATTAACATCTCGTGTACACATTGCTGGAGAACTGATACGGAAATCAGAATCAATATGACGGATGTTTACATCATGCTGTGAAAGCTGTCCATGTGGACACTTTATTCCTTTGGTTCATCCATCTGGTCATTCTAGCGTATAATACAGTCACACTATGTATACAATAGCTACCCTTTTCCTTCAAAAGACTGCCAGTGCATCCTGGGAAAAAAGATCCACAATATCGATTATGTTAAGCTGATGCTCTTTGTCTATTACATCAAACTGTCGAGGTCCCCAGCTGTTGACATGGCAAAGTTGTGCAGCTGCCAAAACTACGCCGTCTCCAACACAAATTCAACGAGCCACTCTGTGCACACATATGAATTTTTTTTTCTCCACAAACATGTCTTTCAACAGAATCACTTTATAAAGTTTGTGTCAATGTAATATGTGTGTAATCTGGATATCAGCCAAACAAGTTTGACCATCATTTATACCTCATAAATCTATGCCTTCTGTTGAGTGTATTTCCACCACTTTTTAATTGGTCCAAATATGCAGGAAACATGTCAATGGAGTGGTGTGAGGCAGGTTGGTGTGATGCTGACAGGGAAATATTGAGACTGGCACCCTGCTGAGGCCATGTCAATCTGCATTCAGACAGCTGAATGCATAGTATTGTGGGGGGGGGGGGGGGGGGAAGGGGAGGAGGCATTTCCATGATGCATGGGCTGCTGCTGCCACCTGGTGTTAAGAAATAACATTAACTAATCCTCCAACCTGGCAGAAATTAAATTTTATACTTTTGTCACCTTGTTCTTCTTTCGTCAAATAAATTATACAAATTTAGGTATGGCAAACCAATGAGGACATGCACATTTTTGTTTTTTGTAGTGAATGATGTTTCATCTGATGAGCCATTTTTCTGTTCAGGTACCCCCTTTGGCTACAAAAACAAAACACAGAAGAAGGGTCATTCTAAACAATTTCATGTTTTAGCTCTAAGACATTTAATTTTTGCATCTCTAGTTTCTAAGGGTATACTATATTCACCCTGGCTTGTGCCCCTGCCTTTATTACAAACCCTCTTACTTTGCAGCCATTACTTGCCACAACTGAAAATCTGGGGGCCAGTTAAGCTGTTTTATGCAGAGTTCTAGTCAAAAGAATGTGCATTTACCTTAATAAAACTGTTTCCTCATTAAAAAAAGAAAAAATAGAACAAAATAAAATAGACAAAACTGATAGCATAAAAAAACATTAACAACTTAAGCCATAATTAGGCCGTACCTTGCCAGACACTCGAAGATACGGGCATAGGTGGTCTTGCCATCCTTGAAGCCTCCCAGCACAGACTCTGGCGATCCTGGAAGCTCGCTGTCGAACATGATTGTGTACATATTCTTTGTGGTCATCCATCGGAATACAGCTCTGTAAGTGGAAGACATACCCACTCAAAGTCTAACAGGGGTTTCATGAAGGTTTTGATGAAGTGGCTAGACCGCTACTTTTTCAGGAGAAATCAGACCAGCTATGTGATATTTCTCTCAAAAGTAGATGTCTACCTCAAGTATCATAATGTAATAGCAGGCTGGTTTCACCCATTGGTCACTTCTTGTAAAACCCTTGACTTCAATCTCCCAGTGACGGCACAACTTCAAATTTATTCCAATAATTTTGTTGAATTTATATTTTTCAAAGTACTTGAGTTCCCACAAAGCACAATGAGTTTCAAAATCATTACTAGACACCATATAATATTCTGAAAATGTAAAAAGTATTCAGCTGCAAAATAATATGGACCTTCACATCATGACCATACTGACAGGTTGACTGTACGTTGCATTCATGTTGATTTATGATGTTATACAATTTACACAACAGATGATATTTGCAATATCCATATGTATTTTGTGTGAGTGTTCGCATTTTTTTTTGGTTTTGTTTTTGTTATAAGACAATGCAAAATGGAAACATTTATTGATATCAGATACAATGTAAATTTACCATGCCTGCAGCATGAGGTATTCCAAGAAATCTGTGTGTGTATATAATATGTCAGATCATTCTGTGGAACATGTATGACAAATATTGTAGTACGTGTACTTGTCCCGCGTCTCTGCGTTATGCAACACATGACTCGAGTAACGAACATGTACATTGTAGTCAATCTTGTACAAACACTCAATAGTCCTATCGCCTTATGAGGTATAAGCGTGTTTATCGCAAAGACTTATGGGTGCATCGGGGGACCTCATCTGGCTCGGCGAGTGTAACAAACAAAAACATGTACACTGCCAACACTCAACACCTATGTAGACAACTCTCAACTTGCTCATTAGTGAACGATCAGAATGCCTAAATTCAATTGCTACATGCCTCAGTGCACCAGCTCAACAAAAAAATGAAAGGAAAAACTGGGAAAAGTTGGTAAAAAACAGTAGCAAATGGCTTGACTCCAAAATGGACGTCTGTGTGTTTGTTGCACTTTAAATATGGCGGCCATTTCCCAGCCGTGATTCAGATATGGTTTCTTCAACACATTCTTATCACTATTCAGCTGTTAAAATATGTTTCAAGATTATCTCCTCGAGTGCATACTTTTCATTGCATCTTATTAATGAATGAATAAAATAATATGACAACAATGAAATAAAATTAGAGGGCTATTGACGGACGATCATGGCAAAGCCATTTTGAACTTAAATAAACATTGAAACAATCTGTATCTCTATACATCTTTTGGCAAAGCTCCTGTCTTCCCATGTTATGGTACTGAACTCTTATGTTTCCAATATTTTCCAGCTTATTTTGGTCAAAATATTGGATACCAGTAATTTTGCTCCTGGCACACAGTTTTCATCTTAAGTTATCAAAACTTTAGCCATTTCGATAACCTACTTGATATGTTTATATTTTGCATTACGCCTCTCAGAGATGAGTCCCCCCGCTTCGCCCATAATCCTTTGCGGTAAACATGCTGATACGCAATACAGCTTGGAGGCTATTAAACTTAGTAACAGAAGCTATAATACAAATCACCATGGATTTACTGCTATTAATTAAGTATGCAATGATGAGTTGTGCTTAACATCCTTTCACCAGTTCCTTACTTACTATGTTAACCCACTGTCCTGGTCTTATTAACCATTTTTTATAAGAAAATGGAGTAGCCACAGACATGTCCTGTCCAAGGCAGTGAAGGGCCCTGGTTGGGCTTGGCCATGCAAGGAGTCGGAGAGCACAGAGAATCTTGGCCCCTTCAGAGGAAAGAGCAATCTCTTTGCCCTTCAACTCCTTGCAAGCTCCACTCCACCCTAGGGCCCTATATGCCCCTCAGCAAGGCCACATATCTGCACCTTAACTCTGTCAGTGCCAATCACATCTAAAGTTGATCTACTCGAGTCAAACTAGTCTGAATTATCATAAGGATCTCAGATTCATATTCTTCGTAAAAAGACCTTTCATTCCAGTACCAGCATGCCTATAGTTCCAGAGAAAATATCCCAGGTCAACAGCTTTTTCTTG
>CAXHWN010001236.1:0-12000 GCA_964020975.1 Hermodice carunculata
GAGCTTCTGTGCAACAGTTACAAAAACACTACAGGCTGCAAACTGTGACCTAGGTAAAGCATACAAAGATGTTCAATTGTCAAAGCAATCAATTATGAACGCAAGATCAGAAGAAACGTGGAACAAACTGTGGGCTTGTATCACTTCGATGGCAAACTCCATTGATGTCACCATCATGAAACCCCGTAAAACAAATCTGCAAAGACAGCGTGCAAATGCTGCTTCTCATGACACCCAATCTCTGTCCGCCAAAGATTATTACATGATAAATGTATTTT
The DNA here is from genome assembly GCA_964020975.1 of Hermodice carunculata. Taxonomy (NCBI): domain Eukaryota; kingdom Metazoa; phylum Annelida; class Polychaeta; order Eunicida; family Amphinomidae; genus Hermodice; species Hermodice carunculata. The sequence continues at coordinate 279 of CAXHWN010001236.1, forward strand.
ATACCTTCATTGATCATGTGACATCCGAATTAGATACACGATTTGCTGACAAACATACAGGACTGCTTGCAGCTGATGCCTGAGTTCCGTGTAACCTTGAGAACCTTAAGGCACACCACATATCAGATCTTGTTGCATATTATGGGAAATTTCTTCAAAAAGAGGAAAATTTGGAGGTTGAAATTGAAAAATGGAAGATGCTGTTCAAAGGGGAATCAATGGAAGCAAGACCACAGGATGCAGCGGCAGCCCATGCAGCATGTGACCATGATTATTTCCCAGCACTCCGCAGAGTATTTTGTATATTCCTGACAACACCTGTTGGAAGTGTAGCTTGTGAGAGATCATTTTCAGCACTTCGGCGTCTTAAACTGTGGACACGTACAAGCATGACTGAAGAGCGTCTCAGTGGGCTAGGGTTAATGTTGGCTCACAGAAAGAGTGATCTGATTCCTTCAGCAGACGTAATCTATGCCAAGAAATCAAACTGGAGAGTACTGTTAAAGTAATACTCAGCATGTATTTGTGGCTTGGTGTCCTAACAGTAGATATCCACAAAAATGCTTACTGCTGATTATTCTGACTTTTGTAACAACGCTTTAAACTACGGGCTATTGTCTCATTATTTAGTCTGTTGGAAGCTATTCACCAGTCAATGACATTAAGAAAGTGTACTTATTGTCTACAAATACAGTTTAGACTAAAATTTAAAACTGGCGCGTACAGCTCTGTTTTGTGGTACATAAAATCCATGTTTGTAGGACTGTGGACATTGTCTTTGGTAGAGCTTTAAGTAACAGGGTACCTCTAAAGGAATACTTATAGGCTCATGTTAAAAGAAGCTATGTATGAAAGTTCCGAGTGCTACAATATACATACATGCACACATGTAAAGCAAAAGGCTAGAACATTTGCTACTTTTACTACATCTCAAATTGTCTGAGTTTCGGATGGGAGGGTGGAATATTTTGAACGCATAATTAGCGCCAGTACCTTGATTTTTATTGATCATAGTACTAAAACAATGCTTTGATTATCACTTTCTTTCATTTTAGAGCTTCATACCTGACATACTATAATATAAAACACTTCCCCCTATTTGTGGTCGGATGACCAGGATAGAGGAGGTGATGATGATCAACCTCAGGTATATCTGTTGGCCAGTATTTGAAGAATGAATGCTTGCTGAAAAAATGATCAATTTTGCTAGTTAAAATTATTGTTTTTAAGGCTTTGTATCTGTTATTGTATATAAACTATTTTTCTACCTGAAGCATATTGGTTTAGTATTTGCATAGTAGTTACTGGAGCCATGAGCATGATGAATAGAAGTACATACATACCTATATGGTGGAAGTGGGAATGTGGGACAAAGTGTAACAGGATTATGAATGGTAGTTATTTGTGTCATCAAAGGGCAAGGTTTAAGATGGTGCATTTTTTCATGTTTTTCCTTATCTTATAGCACATTAAAATTGTCTAATTTCAGTGTAAAATGCGCCATTTTAGTGCTCACACAATGCTCAAAATGCAGGAGCTTCGGGGGCTCCGCCCCTCGGACCCCCGCTGGGGGCCTAGGCGGCCCCCAGACCCCTGCCGTTATTGTTCTTGCCCCCCCTGCAATTTGGCTGAGGATACGGCCCTGACATCTGTTGGGCTAGCAAAGACCAATGGTGGCTAGTATGGAGGCAATGCCACATTTTTCTAAGGGGCCACCTTTCCATTCTTCCTGGTACATGTATATTAATTTTAACACAAAAACAATCATACTAGTTGGACAGAACCGGTAGGTTGGATTTTTAATAAATATACACAAAAATTCTCATCCTGCTCTGCACATCACAATGTCTCTTTTACCATAAAACACTGAGATAATCAGGAAACAGTTTTCACCATTATCATCCCCGGCCCACGAAGTGGGTGAGGGGATATGGTAATGGGCACCGTCCATGTGTCCGTCCGTCCTTCCGTCCATCTGAAACAAATTTTGTCTGGCCCATCTTCTACATTATAAATGCTACCTCTTCAAATTTTTTATGGTGGGTAGACCTTAGGTAGTAGGTGTGCATAGGCATTGTTTTGTGTGGCTAATTCCTTTCATTAAGTGATTAATTAACAAAGTTCGCTAAGCAAGCTCAAGATTTGTCCGGGCCATATTTTCTAAACTATTAATAACAACCCTTTCAAATTTTTATGGCTAATAGACCTTAGGTAGTAGGTGTGCAGAGGCACTGTTTTGCATGGCTAATTACTTTCATTGATTAATTAATTAATAAAGTTCATTAAGCAAGCTCAAGATACAATACAATTTTGTGCGAAGCATAACTTTGCAACTAAAAGTGGTAAACCTTTAAGATTTTCACCGTTGGTAGACCAGAGGTAGGAGGTGTGCATAGGCAGACATTTTTTTGACTAATTACTTTCCTTCATTAATGTATTAACAAAGTTCATTAAGCAAGCTCAAGATGCAATACATTTTGTCAGGAGTATAACTTTGCAATTCCACCATGATAACTGTGGGCGGGGGATATGGCTAGCGTCAGCGGCTACTTGTTATACATGTGTGCATAATTAATCTTACAGTGCTAATCATGGCATAAGTTGCTCTAATAAACCTGCATCAAAATGATGATTTCTACATTCAAATTCCTCATAACAAGACCTTTCATTCAAGTACCATCATGCGTATATTCCCATAGAATAAATAGTCCCGGTCAACAGCTTTTGCATTGCGCCCAAAGTGCTCGGAGAAATGCTGTTAACTCAGACCAAACTTGGTACTGAAAGAGTTAAAATTACATTGGGTTGCCAATTTTTCCATATTGTAGGTTCTGGACGTAAAACTTTCCCATTTATGGACCAGATGGAAGATCTGCTTGGAAATGATCCAGCTACGAAGCCAAAGATAACAATGACTAGTATGAGCAGCCCTACAACGCAGACGACAGGTGACCCTAATGGTGATGGATATTCTGAGTCAGATTAAGAGGAGACAACTCCTGCTGAGAAACCACAGAAAAAAAGGAAGAAAAACACAAGCTTCTGAAGTAGTTGATTTTTTTGTAAGAATTTGCAGAAAAGCAAGAAGAACGCTATCAAACAGAAGTGAAAGCCCAAGAACAGATGCACAAAGAAAAAATGGAAATAAATATATTTAAGTCTCTGGTCGATTGCTTGAAAAAGTAAGGAGAAAAAATGTCCCTGCATGAAGTAGTGTACGGTCTGTTTAGTATTGCTTTTTAATATACTCTTTATTTAATTGCAGGCACTGGACTCCATGGAGAATGCAACATCTGCATGGCTAGACAAATAGACTGTGTAGTTTTGGACTGCGGTCACGTATACTGTTGCATGGACTGTGCTTTGAAGGTGGAGAATTGTGCAATGTGCAGGAACAAAATAAAAATGTGCAAGAAAATATATCTTTCTTAAATGATTTTAAAGTAGTTCTACCAAAGCAAAAGATGCTTTTGCTGTAGAGGCTAAAATTACTCCAACAGATATCACTTTTTCTTTTTCTTTTTGGCATGGGCATAAAGAGTCCTGTTTTGTTAACTAGGCCATCTGACAAGACGTTGAAAATTCTATGGAGAATGAGCCTGTCCTGGAGGTTAGATACTTTAAGTCAAAGCACCAGAACAGGTTCCCAGTGTACTGTTAAATAAGCTGGTACAGTCAAGCAACGAGAATTGTTACATTCACTCCATAACAAGCAACCTGCCCAAAGTTAACTTGTTATAGTTGTGGATTCAGTTATCCTACAGTAATCCTCCTTACATGACCACACCAGTTTTACTTTTACGGTTTCCTGGGACCCAGTTCAGCCTTTTCACATATCCAACATCCAGGACAGGTACATTGTCCATGTGCAGTGAATTTTGGGGTTTTGTTGTGGTTTTATTTGAATTTTTGTTCATACATACAGAAAAGTGTAAAAAAAAGCCACTTTTTCAGTATGACCAGATTATAATGACTGAAACTGTTGATAGTCAATGTGACTAAAATTGTCCATATGAAGGTGATAAAAGTTTATTTTCAATTTCATTTGTATTGAATTATATGTAGAGGTGTGACCTGAATGTGGGCCTCTTTGGTAGACATGTACTCCGTGACTTCAGGACTGTAAATACATGTGACTGTATAATAAAATGGTCGGGTTTTATGCTGTTTATGTTTATTTCCCTTACAGAACAAATGGCAAATTGTAAAAATGGTTTGGTTTGGTTCCTAACAATATTATCCACAAAATTTTGCCATATTTTAGGATATCTTGTTTAGTTTAGGAAATACAGCTGTGTAAAGTTGGAAAAAAATCTAACTCTCTTGTGTTTTTCTTTGACCGGGTAAATTTTTCAACTTTGCAGAGTGATATTTCATAAACTACACAAAATATCCAAAAAATATGGCAAAGGTTTTTGGATAATATTGTATAGGAACCAAACCATTTTTACAATTGTGCCATTTGTTTTAGAAGAGAAATAAACAAACAGCATAAAACCCACCCATTTAATTATGACCGTGTTTGTTTAACAATTAGGCTGTGACAAATGTTGATCTTTGCATGCATCTTAATTTCATGATTATACTAACCCAAAAATATATACTTTAGCTTTCTTTGAATCAGTAAGTAGTACTTTTTCAAGCTCAAAAATTAGTTTTCTTCAAAAACAGTCACATGTATTTCGAGTCGTTAAGTCATTCTTATAGAAGCTATTTTGCATTTGTATCGATATACACGTAATACAATATCTGTATCTTTAAACATGTGGTGTATCAAACCACAGGACATTTGTAAGCTGATTGATAAATCCATAATCATTTTGGTAAGGACACAGCTCCATTTTTATAACAAAAACTAAAGAAACTTATTCATAAAATGTGTATTTCAACATATTTTCTAGTCAATTTCATTTTGAAGCCGCAGGATGTGGATGTGTGGGGATACCACAAAGACAAAATGTTTATTTTTTATATTTTCATTTGTACTGATGCATATGTAGCAGTGTGGCATGAATGCAGGCCTTTTCAGGAAACATGTACCCAGTGACTGAAGTCCTTCATGTAGAAGCAACTTTGTGTTTATATGGACATACAATTAAAATAAGATCTGTCTTTTTTATACATTTAGTTTATCAAGCCACAAGATATTTGTAAGTAGGTGGCAAAATCCGTTATCATACTTGTAAGAGCACCTCTCAATTTTTATTACAGGCTAAAACTATAGATTATTGATAAAAGGCATATTGCAACATGAGTTCTAGTCAATTTTATTTTGAACCGACTACAGGTGGGTGTGTGGGGATACCACAAAAATACAATGTTTATTTTTGATAATGAAGATGATTGTGTTACCATGTTTCAATAAAACTATTAAAGATGTAAATTTCTTTCTTTCTCTGTTTTCTCCATAATTGCACATGTACATGTAGCCCGCAAAGTCCATTTCACCAGAGGATATAAAATCAAGGTGGCAAATTTCTTGCAATGGTGTCTCGTTTTATGAAACCCGCAGGGTGATTACCATGAGCATTTATCTGTAGGTTTTCATGCAAGTTCTCATCTACTGTCATAAAATCATTGAGTTCTTCTGACTGAACGATGCAGATGTTGTGAAAAACACAACTTGCCATGATGACTTTCAGTGTAGAATCTATTTCTTGTGTGTCTATATATTGAAGATGTCGGAAACGACCTTTCAGAAGTCCGAAAGCCCTCTCTATAATTACTCTATTGGATGATAACTTATGGTTGAAGTTTCTTTGATCACCTGTAAGATGGCCATTGTCCCTGTACGGTGTTAAAAGCCAAGGCATCACTGGATAAGCACCATCAGCTATTATATGTCCTGTACCACAGAGTTCTGCTCCTTTTTCCCATAGATCTGAATTTCTTAAGACTCGGGTATCATGGCAACTGCCGGGATATCCGGTAAACCAGTGTGTTATTCTCAAGTCCTCACGACACACCCCTTGAAGTTGGATTGACAGGGTTCGTACGCTCCTGGAAAGTCATGGAATTTCAAAATTAAAAATCCAAGCCTGGAAAGTTCTGGAATTTAACTCCAGGTCATGGAAAGTCATGAAATTAGGAGAATTTCGCAGATAAAATTTTTGTGTGCAACTTTTCTGCTAGTAAACATAGCAAATTGATTCATTTATGCAGATTCTACAGCGCGCAAGACAAATAATAAGTTTGTTGTAGGGTAGCACATATTCAAATAGACTGCTTTGGCCTTATATAGCGCTCTCAATATTTTTTCGGCGCGCTATTAGTAGGGGGTTGTGCGCATGTGCATTAGTAATGGCGCCAGAAAAATGCAGTTGAAAAAGTAATAACTATTCCTACGGAAGAAGAAAGCATATTGCGTTGAGAACTCTACAGACGCAAATTGAAGGTAAATTAACCAACCTGATTATATTTTTGGCCGTTTTGGTCAATCACAACTGTCTACAATGAATGCTGAAAATGCGAGTCCAGATCTGGGTCACATCCCACAAGATGGCGGTCCCCATGTACAGCATGACGATGAAAGCAGAAAGCGCATCAAAAGAGATTGTACAAAACCGTCTGTCAAATTTACGGGTGGCGGGGTACGCCTGTACTTCCCCGATTCAATGTGCAATGTCTTTAATGACAGCGCAGACACCTACTACACTGAACTGGGCAAAGAGAAGAATTTTGATGTTGAGAAATGCCCTGGACCCAAGAAGGCCGGAAATGAGATCAACGCCACAATCAAAGTTCTTAATACTGCGGATGGCAAAGGGGTTTACACGATCAACTTATACCACACCACGTTTTCAGTATTGGTCAACGGCCGCAATATACCTCGTTTCACATTAGTGGACCTTCCGGAAATAATGTGGCAGTCAGAATGGACATCGAAGCAGGGCAAGCTAGTTGGGGACCTTCTCAGAGAAGTGCGATTAGAAGCAGGTGAGCCGGACATACATTCACCAGCCTCCAGCACTAATGAAAACCAGAATGACTCCGGACCTGGTGAAAATGATACTCAGGTTATGCCTACTCTGTCATTTCCATGTCCAATCTGCAAACTTGAAACGGAAGGAACCAAAGCCATTGAATGTACAGCATGCAAGCAGTGGCAACATATTGGCTGCATTGGTATGTCTGAAGAAAACTTTTGTTAAGCATGTAGATAATGTTGCCCTAGACCATATATGTGGAAGTTGTAATACAGTATTGCAAGAAGATAACCTGTTCTCTGAGGCCAGGGATATCAAAGCTGACAGTCACCAGGGAGAGGAAAAAATCCAGACTCCATCTAATGAGACTAAAGTGACAGCAGTAACTACAGAGGAGAGTAAAGACCTAAAAGAGACAGTGAAAATTGCAGAGGAAGGGAGTGAGTCACGGGAAAGGATAATTGATATGTTCCGCAATCTTGAGGTCAGAATTGTTGACTCCATGACAACTGTCAATAACAAACATTTATCCCTTCAAATCTCCCAACTCGAGCAGACAGTACAAGAGAAAGATGCAAAGATAAAAGAACTTAACATACAGCTTGAAGCTAAAAACCAAGAAATAAGCAAGTTAAAAAGACAAAGTACAAGCAATAAAGAACAGAATGGTACCACAGACCAGCAAGGCATATTACACAAGTTGAAGGAACTTGAAACTTTATTCAATACCACGTCTGAGCAAACCCGAAACAGTATCCCCAAACTGGAAGAATCACAGACGGGTGTACAAAAGCAGCTCATCGAGTGTCTTGAAAGTGTAAAGACCAACACTGCTACTAAGATTACAACTGAATCTGACACAGAGACCGAAGCCAACATACCAGTGGACATCCGCTTTTCCGCATTGACTGAATCAGACAAGCAGGATACACCTAGTCGGAACATGCAGTCTGTATCACAGTCAAACAGGGAAGGGACAGGTACCTCAATAGTCACGCAAGCTAGGCCTACCTTAGAACAAAACCCCACTCAGCTACAGGAAGCTAGCAAAACTGACGTCCCAGACAACAAAGAGCGAAACCCGAATTTGACATAGACCTACTCATAGTAGGTAGTTCACACGTCAAGCGTCTACAAAAAGAGAGACTGTATAAACACAGAAAGTGCCATATACAGACCCTGGAAGACAAGACATTGTCGGGGGCAATTAGCTACATTCGTGCGTGTAAACTTAATCCTAAGTGCATTTTATTGCAAATAGGTTCAAATGATATACTAACTGCAAGATCCCAAGAGTGTGTCGAGGAAAGAGAAAAAATGGAGGACTTAATCTCCCTCGTCAACTCCAAATTCAGCAAAGCAGATATTTGTGTATCAGAATTGTTGCCCAGGTCCCTGGGGAATGAACGGCCCACTAATGAATACAATAAAAGAGTAGTATTGTTCAACAAGTGGTTACATGAACTAGGCATTGCGAAAGTTATCCCTCAGCCTGGTTTCATAGCTGGAGATAACAACGTGTTCACAAGCGATGGGATTCACCTATCAAAGAAAGGGACGGCACTCCTAGTGAGGAATTACAAGCACGTACTGAATGAGGTTCTTAACATGAAACAGTATAGGGAATACAACAAACAGGGCTCAGAACATAAGCAGGGGCCACAAAAAATGAACCGTCTACCTCACAGGCATCACTATCCACCTAGAGATCGCGAACAAGATTTCCAGGCAGAAAGACATCCAAGGTATCAAGGTATTAACAGTCGCAGTACACTGCCAAGTAAGTGGGGTATACAACCGCGGGAATACCCGAAGACTGGACCGACGGAGATGCGTGACGAGCCGAATTTACCGGTGCATACATTCAACGACATTCGAGGTGACAATATATATCAGAGGCGGTTTACCGAACAAATCAGTACACAGGACACTTTTCCTGGACATTTAGACTCGTATAATCCTAAATATCCCTGACAATATACTCCATACAATGCTCCTCTTGATCACATACTGAGAGACTGCCTTACAGGTCTTGAACATGCAATCCTGTTGGGAGGCCTTAGAAGGTAAAGTGATGACAATCTGACACTCTTCTTTGTGAGTGTGGGAACTTGCATGAACACTGCACCGCCGGTGCTACACTCATAGACCTATATTTATAGATTATTATATAACTTTATTTATAATATTTCTCTTTGAACAATATTTGACCATTTGAGTTATTTCTAATATTTCTCTTTGAACAATATTTGACCATTTGAGTTTAATACAAAGTTTATAGAGGACCAGTCAACTTACATGTATATGTTCCTACATGCATTGATGCAACACAAAGTGCATAATATATTGACAGAGCATCACAAACTTATTTATATTTTATTTTGAACAGTTGGTCATCAATAGGTCTAATGGGACCTATTGACTTGTATGCTCTGACATACCTATAAGTATTGGTGCAAGACATAACAAATATTACCAAAGTGTAATATTAAAGGATTATGCCATTTAGAATTATTTAAATCACTCTACATGTACCTGCAAAAGACAATACACAGGACTTGAGGACTTGATTTAATACATGATACCAAAATGGTACACAGGGATAAATGATACATCCAGTTTTAATTGCTAATGGAATAATTGATATTTATACATTTATTTGTTGGGTACAACAGATTATCCCTTACATGCTTTGTACTCGTTTACTGATTGTGCACAATTTCACTTAACCTACTAGTTTACTTAAGTATGTTTTCTTCTTCCTTGGTGATAGACATAAATTTCAATTCATTGAAAATGCCCCATGTGAGCAGCATACAAGTAGCTTGCTGGAATATTGATGGATTATTTCAAAGGATCGGAGGCCAGAGACTATGTAATTTGCAGGATGAACACGTATCCAAAGAAATTACCAAATTTGACATTGTAGGCCTACTCGAATCTCACTGTAGTAGTAATGAGGCCCTTGCTCTGGAAGGCTATGATATACATGTAAATTCCCGTCCGAAAACACACAAAGCAAAGAAACATTTTGGTGGTATTGTCACGTGTATCAAAAAAGATATGAGACCAGGAGTTAAAATCATGCCTCCCAAATGTTCAGAGATAACCTGGCTACAACTCTTTAAATCATTCTTCAACATGCCACAAGATGTGTACATGGCATTTGTATATATTAGTCCACACGGCTCAACTTTTTCGCAAAAAAGGGCAGACATCTTTGAATTACTTGAGGCTGATATCGCGAATTATTCTCTACACGGTAAATGTATGATCTCGGGGGATATGAATGCCCGCACAGCTGAAGAGCCAGACTTTGTGGAAAATGATTGCGGCAAAAATATGCCCATGCCAGATTCTTATATTTGTGATGTATTCTCAACTCGTAAAAATATGGATAAAGCAAGGCCTGATAACCATGGCCAAAAACTACTGGATTTATGTAGAACCTCTGGTCTCCGTATCCTCAACGGTAGAATTCTAGGTGATAGTCTAGGGTATTGTACGTGTTTTAGCTATACGGGTGCTCCTAGTGTAATCGATTATATACTTGCTGATCAAAGTCTGCTCTCGAAGTTCTCATATTTCCATGTACATCCTGTATCGCCCGCCTCTATACATTGTATGGTATCAACATGTATGATTACGGGTCAGTATGAGTACACTACTGACAAGGTTTTGACCTTACTAGGTAAAAGGTTCGTTTGGCAAGCAGGTGATGATGACCGATTCAATGAAGCATTGTCATTCGTAGAAACTCAAAGTACATGTAATATTAAACTACTTAAAAAATACCTCGATAACCCAGACTCTGAAATGAATGACTAGGTAGCCAGTTTTATAAAATTTGGTGGAAACATTTGGAAGGCTAATTTGTGGAATCCGAACATTACTGGTGTCGCTGCCTACAAGTGAATGGAAATTATGAGCCAATATGTGTTCTGAGCTATCATGAGAAATAATCAAGCTAATTTAATCAAATGTCACAGCATATATGTTTCATGTGTGAAAGTACAATATTACATAACATGGGTGACCCTTAGCCTACTTTCTCAAGGTCACTGATGGAAGAAAGTTTCAGGAGATGATATTCTTGTGATGGTCATTTTATCTTTACATGTGAACACATATGCATTTTACCATTACAGGCATTCTGATGGTTTTCAATGGAACGAACATTATATGTGTAAACACACATTTAATTCAGGATTATGATAAAAAATAATGATGGGGCTGTGAAACTTACACCAACTATTTATTGGGTCAGTAATCAACTTTTGTGAAAATTTGGATGCCCTTGATCCATATTTTGGTCAAAATACAAATTACATAAGTCATTGATAATTAAGAAGTACAAAATATCAATGTAAGTGAGTTAGGGTTACTAAATTGAAAAAAAAAATATGCATTTTAGATGAGTATTGATTTTATAAATGATAAATGACCTTTAACCTACTTTTTTAAAGGTCACTGATGGATACAACAACCCACAGAATACAGATATACCACAAACAAACCACAAAAAAGATTAAAATGCTCATAAATAATCATTTAACTTTTCCATTCAATAAAATGATATGTATACATATATTATCTGATTTATCCTTTTGTCTATCAATATTAATTACAAATATATCATAAACCTTCAAATAACACCATGCGAATCAAAAGCCACCAATACAATTGACCTTTGCATTTTCTCAAGTTCAGAGGCCACTTGAGGACTCACAACTTCGAAATGAAGATGAAGGTGCAATATAGGCGAGGTGCCAGCAGAGCATTAGGTCCGTGGGACT
>CAXHWN010001237.1:0-17000 GCA_964020975.1 Hermodice carunculata
CTAAGGGCTGAGACAGAGGCAGAGTTAGAGGTGCTAGGGAGGGGGTCCGAGGGCGAGGAGGGTGTCCGGGACAGGGGATTACAGGAGGGTGGCCAGGGGGGGGAGGACCAGGGGGAGAGGAGGGTGAAGGGTGGACAGGGGGAGGAGAGGGGACCGGGTGAGCAGGGGGAGGAGAGGGGACCGGGTGAGCAGGGGGAGGAGAGGGGACCAGGTGAGCAGGAGGAGAGGGGACTGGGTGAGCAGGGGGAGGAGAGGGGACTGGGTGAGCAGGGGGAGGAGAGGGGACCAAGGGAGGGGCCCAGGGAGGCAGTCGTGGTACGGAGTAGCATAGTGAGGAAGACTGATAGGGTCTTCTGTAGGGATAGGCTCCATAGGACCAGGGTGTGTCTCCCGGGGGCAAAGATCAGGGATGTAGAGGGGGAGTTGGGGGCTCTGGTGAAGAGCAGTGGTAGGGATCCGAAGATCATCGTCCAGGTGGGAACGAATGATCTTTCGGACACGTACTGGGATGGGGAACAGGAGAGAGTGGTAGGGACAGAGACCATTTTGGGGAGGTATGACAGGCTATTGGACAGGCTAGAGCAGCTTAACTGCGACGCCTTGGTAATGGGGATATTACCAAGGTTTGGGATGAGTGGGGGGATGGCCAGCAGGATTGTGGCCATTAATAGGGGGTTAGAGAGGAAGTGCAGGCAGAGGGGGTTCGACTTTCGGGATGTGTGGGAGGACTTTGCGGGGAAGAGGGAGATGTTTGCAGAGGATGGGCTACACCCAAGTTGGAGGGGTGGGAATAGGTTAGGGGAGGTTTACGACCAGTGGGCACAGGTAAACTAGATATCCCAGCAACTACCAGGGAGTCAACAAAGACTAAGAATGGAAAACAACAAAGAGAAAGCAAACAAAAAAGAAACAGAAACACAAGAAAAGAGTTGAAGTTTGGTTATGTAAATTGTCGTGGATATAAGGGGAAGATAGCAGATATCGGAAATGTTCTGGAAAGTGAAAGTTTGGATATCATTGCTTTGGCAGAGACACATATTCGAAATGAGGAAATTGGAATGATTGAAAGCCCGGAAGGTTACGATATGATCAGTAAAGGAAGAGGGAGTGGAGAGAAAAAGGGAGGTGGAGTTGGTTTCTTGATTAAGAAGGGGGTAAAATGGCATGAAATTAGGCATGACCATTGGGAGGATGACAGTGAAGTGAAAAATGAAACTCAATGGATTGGCATTGAATCAAGGGGAAATAAAGTAGCAATAGGTGTGGTATATGTCGGATGGGAGGGACTGAACGAATGGAATGACCAAATATATGACAGGGTTAGGATGATGACAAGTGACATACAGCAACAAGGATACAAGGCTTTCATTGCAGGGGACTTTAATGGACACATCGGAAATGGGTGGGAAGGGATTCAAGGAGGGGACAGAGAAATCAACAGAAATGGAACAAGGCTTCTAAATTTTACCAGGGAGTAAGGGCTACGAATAACAAACAGAGATGTTCAGTGCAGAGGGAAGTGGACATGGGCGTCAGGGCAAAGACAGACAATAATAGATTACATTTTGGTAGACAACGACATTTTCGGCATGATTCAAAAGTGTGAAATAGATGAGGAAGGGAGACTGGACATCGGGAGTGACCATAACTGGATGACTTTAACTTTAAACATGGATGTCCGAAAACGTGACAGCGTGGGATCTAAATGGGTGTGGAACATAAACAAGGATTCAGATTGGGAAGGTTACCGGGAAAGACTCCAAGTTGAACTTGCAGAATGGAAAACAAAATGGAAAGCAGAAGGTGGCGTGCAACAAATGAGTGATGACTTGACTAGAATAATTCTTAAAGTGGCACATGAAAAGATAGGCCGACAGAAGGTACCAATTGAAAAACTAGGATACAGAATAGACTGAGAGCTTAAAGGTGCAATAAATCAAAGAAAGGCAAAAAATAAAGCATGGAGATTGGCAAGGAAAAACAGACTATTGGAAGATGAAATAGAAACAGCAAAAACTGCTATATTTGGAATGTAGGGAAAATGTCACAGACATGAAAGCAAAAAGAAGAGCAAAGAATAACGAACAGATGACACAGAAAATAATGGAAAGTGGAAGGGAGGGCTCAACTATTTTCTGGAGACAAGTTAACAGAAATAAGAGAAAGAAAGCACAAGAGATTACACATAAGGGGAAGAAAACAGATGTCAAGGAAGACATTCAAGAAGCTCTTAAAGATCACTGGGATAAAATAAATGATCCACGCTGGGGGCAGGGTGTTGTACCTCAGACCCATGCAGAATACAGACAGGATCAATGGGATCCTGAACTATGCCATAGAATAAATAACATTGAGGTTAAAATAGCAATAGAGGGTATGCGTCTTGGGAAGGCTTCGGGCACAGATTATATTTTAAGTGAATTCATCAAAAAAGGACCAGAAGAAATTGAAGAGAGCCTACAGATTCTTTTTAATGCAATAATTAGTGAAAAAAAAGTACTAAAACAATGGAACAGTCTCAGAATTACCTATATTCCAAAGAAAGGCCCAGGAAGCGAGCTTGACCAATGCAGGGGTATTGCAATCTCATCAAACTTGGGGAAAATTTTCAGTCGAGTAATGTACAGAAGAATGGGAAAAATAGTAGAACGTCTTGGACTACTTGGAGAAATTCAGAATGGTTTTAGACCAGGTAGGCGAGTAGGAGATCACATTTTTACATTAACTCAAATTTTGGAATGGGCTAGGCAAAAACGGCGGAAAGTATACATGGCTTTTTTGGACGTGAGGAAGGCATATGATAGGGTATGGAGGAGTGCTCTTTGGGAAAAACTCAATAGTCTTGGTTTCGGCGGCAACTTTCTTCAAAATTCTGAAAGCTATGTACAGGGACGTTGAGTGCACATTAACTTTAGGGGATTTGGAAGTTGAAAATGCACAGCTGAACATTGGGTTAAAACAGGGATGCGTACTCTCCCCCCTTTTGTTTGCATTGTACATAAGAGATTTGGGTGACAAGCTTATGGAGTGTAACAAAGGAGTAAGAGCAGGGGAACAGAAAATTCCGGGTCTTTTCTTTGCAGACGATATTGTGCTTATGGCAGAGTCTCCTAAAGAACTTCAGGATATGCTGAACATAGTAGGGGAGTATGGGAATAAATGGAGATAAGAATTTAGTACAGATAAAAGCCAAATCATGACCTTGGGGAAAAAAACAGACAAGAATAGGAAATGGCACATTGGTAAATTTCAGATTCCAGAAGGAGAGGAAAAGCTGATTGAAATTGGGGAAGTAGATGCTTATGAGTACCTTGGGATAAAAATCAAAACAACGGGTAGGGGCATGTTCAGGTATCACGTACAGAAAATTCAGCAAAAAGTCAACCGCACAAAGGGTATAATCAAAGCTACAGCTAACAACAGTTTTAATAGGGCCTTCACAGCGAGGGTGTTATGGGATAGAGTAGCAATACCAGGTATGCTCTATGGCCTGGATGTAATTTCAATCAATGCAGGAGACATAAAAGAGTTTGAAAAAGTACAAAATGAAATGGGAAAATGGATTCTGGGGGCACCGCCATGTACTGCCTCTGATTCAGTCCTTGGGGAACTAGGCTGGCTAAGCATAAATGACAGGATAGCAAAATCAAAATAAAATTATTGGGGATATTTGCAAGAGATAGATGACAATAGATGGTGCAGGAAAGTCTACTTGGAGTCTGTTAAAGAACAAACAAAATGGATCAGAGACATAGATTAAATTGCAGAGAAATATGACCTAAAAGGACCGGATGAAGTTGAGGACTGGAAAATTTATGTTTGGAAGACAATAATGCAAGGGTGGACAGATGACTGGAAACGGGGAGTTAGAGAGAAAAGTACATTAAAAGCATATAAAGTGATGGAAAAACCAAAGAAGAGTACGTGTTGGGATGGTAGTAAAGGATCTAAACTATTATTTCAATGTAGGGCGGGGGTAATTAATCTTGACAAGAGACAACAAAAATGGACAGCAGGAAGTGACGGTAAATGTAAAGCATGCACACAGGGGGCGGACGAAACTATAGATCACTGGCTATTTTGGTGTACAGCAAATAGTGAAAGGAGAGACAAAATTTTCAGAGAATGGAAGAGGGAAGACCAAAATTGTAAGAGCTTGGAACAAATTAAACAATGGGAGGAGAGCGAAAGGGTTGCATGGTTTTTAGGCTTAAAGGGTGATCTTCCGGGGAACAGGAGGGGTATTAAATTGGTACAGGACTACCTGGTAGGATGCTGGGAAGCAAGGAAAAGACGTAATGAGGTAGGAGGTAATTCAATACAGTAGACGATTGGAATGTGGGACTGGAAGGGAAAGTTGGTAGCCCTTTTAAGGGCTCCCTTGGCTGTTCGTCTGTAGACTGTTCGTCAGTGCAGGAACATGCCAAGGGAAGTGCCTTTGCCTTAGAGGCGGGATCATGTGGGATGGGAAATGAGGGAAAGTAAGATTTTTGTGTCCTAACATATTTCTTTTTCTCATTTTTAGGTCTCCTGTGCCAACAGGACCGCGGCACAAAAGCGGGTGACCACAGAATTATTATTATTATATGGCTCAGATGTTTGGGGCTTTGAGGACTTAAGCCAACAAGCCAAAAAAATGTTATTTAAAGTGTGTGTGTCAAAACACACTTTAAATAACATTTTTGTATTTCCTGAAGTTCTTTCTTTCTTTTTTCTTTTTTCTTTCTTCTATACCCGTAAATGTGTCCGACACTTTCTCTGATACTAATATACACACAAACTCCAAACTTAGCATGATTGTACCTCCATACAAGGAATCTGGTCTCTTTATGTAGAGGAATGAAGATGTTAAAAAATATGCAAATTAGGGGCATTTGAAATTTTTAATCTTGAATCTCTTCAAAAGTATAATAGAGATGAAATTCCAACTTCTACTAGAGGGTTATTGACCATTGTGCATGTAATGAATGTAAAACAAAAGTTGTAGCAATTTAAATTATGCTAATTAACAGTGTTCGAAATTTTCCATCTTGAATATCTTCAAAACTATAATACTTGAAGATGATATTCCAGCTTCTGCTAGGGGCTGGTTGGCAATTGCGCACCTAATGAATTAAAAGGTAAAGTTGTAGCAATTTAAATTATGCTAAGTAGCACCATTAGAAATTCTAAATCTTGAATAACTTCAAAGCTATAAAAGATTGACATGCCATTACCATTTCTGCTCCTATGTTATGGACTAGTATGCAGCAATAAGCTTTGAAAGCACACACTTATTTGCTATGCAGCAAATCATCTTTTCTTGTTTTTCTTATACTCTTGTGACACGAACAATGATGTATAACAGTAAAACATACATTTTTTTATCTGCTTTAACAGATTGTGATATTTTGGTTGACCTTTCTTAGAAAATATCAATAAAACATCTATTACGTTCTAGAAACTATTTTGGATGTCGTTTTCCTGCCATGTGCCAAGGATGACTGGTGCCTGTTCTCTTCATGCAGAACAAATCCCTCACACACGACCCTATCGAACTCAAGGGTAGATAGCTTTTCAGTAAAAGATGCTTTTTCAGTAAAAGTGTAACTTTTTCGCGGAAGATATATTTTTTTCGAATATAAATATAAGTATTGAACGTCGCCCACGGGGACTGCATAGCCTTCATTTTATCACAACGCGCCATCGCATGTTTTTGATTCACGGTTGAATATGTTTTGGAGTAAATATGGGATGCGGTGTCTGATGGGGGGAATCAGCTTTGTTTTCTTGGGTCCAGTAGGTATGAGTGGTCCGCAAACATTCAAAGATTCTGCCCAAATGGATAGGAACCTCATTTTTATGTATTTAGGATAAAAGATCAATGCATTTATCCACACTACCTCATGCAGCTTTAAAATAAAGCTTTGTAAAGCGTATCTGAAAATACATAATGCCTTGTTTTACAAACACAACATTCAGCTCTTTTCCTGTAAGTGAAATGCGCCCTACAGAGTAGCTCTATGCCAGACTACAGTAATTTAAATGTGATAAAAACAGAATTGTTCATGACTAGCAATATGTTGTTGGATATACATTTATTGATCTGCGTAAAAATGTCCAATAGTTAGGATAATTTATTTCTGATTTTGAACGGATGAGCATTGTTATTTAAATGTTCTTGTATGCCTTAACCGAGGAAATTAAAATCCATTACGAAGGATAAAAATATTAAGCACATACTCATTTTTAGCGTTCCAAGTACGACAGATATGAGTGCCGGTCTGCCTCAACCCAGCTATCAATAGTCATGACGGAATGTTGAGCTTCAGCATGTTAACCTATTGAACAGATGTAGGAGTATTAAATTTCTGCTAGGCTGGCCTTCAAAATATTCATTTCATTACACCAAGAATTCAGTTAACGTAACAGTGGAAATTGGTTTGACAACATCGCATCTCATCATAGCGAGATATACAGCCAAAGCAATGTTGTTTGAAATACTGCATCAGGCGGTACTTTTTATTGAATATCAAAACGTAGTTAAATTATGAGATTTTACTTCTAATGTTTATCTCTGCATGACAGTGTGATGAAAACAAATATGTCGATATGTAGTTCACCAATACTCTACTCTTTTTCATAATATTGTTTGAATTAAATAATTTTTTACTTATGTAGTTTTTGATTTTTTATTTGATTGTGTGATTTTTATTTTTTTTTTCTTAAATTTATTTTAAACTTTTTTTATTGTGTCTACACAATGCTCGGTAGTGATATTTCAGCTACGGTAGTGAGAGCCTGCACTTTGGAACTCTGGGATCTTATCTATCATGTGACTGCATTTAACGTTGATGTACGTGTGAACTGGCACTATATTTACTGTTTTTACCTTATTTCAAAAGCATGTTTGAGATAAATCGGCAACTGATAGTCTTGGCGTTCAAAAACATATTTCAGCTAAATAAAATCTGGTGGAGGAATCTAATTTAAACAGGATATATTTTGAGAGTGTTTTCACATTGTGAGTTTGGGTTCTGCTGCTATAAATTGACCACATTTTAACGAGATCAAATTCTTTGCCTCTCTATACCCCTCTGCAGCTGATAATGCTTCGTGTTTTTTATGCATTTTGACATATCTTTGAGTGTTAATCAGAGCCTATATTTCTGTATTTGTGGTCTGTGTGTCCATGTGTCAGCCTCACGTTCGACTTTTCTTTAAAACAAATGAGTCGCTCCTCTTAAAGCTTGGTGAGTGTATATGTGACTTTGGCATTCATATACGGAGATTGAAATGATCAACTGCAGTTATTTTTGGATATTTCAACAGTTTTTTTGGGACGGAAAATCGTCAAAATGCTTCTTTTCTGAAATCACTTTGTAAATGTCTTGGACAATGCACAGAAATACGCCTGGACATCCTGTACTATAAACCCTTCAATAGATGATGTCATTTGTCATTTTTATATCCTTTTGGTAAGGTTATGGTCTATTAAGACGCCGAAAATTTGAAACTCTCGACTGTCTCCGCTGGTTCACTGTTAATCATTATACTTGGTACTTGGTGAGGGGGGTAAGTATTTTTTGCTCCGTGTGGAAGGTCATGAGCTTAATTTTATTTACATTTAGTGATAGCTTATTCACAGCCCGCAAGTCACTAACTTTTTTAGTTCTTTACTTATTTGGTCAGATAATGGAGATTGAGGCAATGATTCGGGGTTAAAATTACAGAGTGTGCTTAAGAGGCCTGTGTTGTCAGCATACACTAATACACTGCTTTCGGCGGCAGACAGCGGCAGCCAGGGGCGGCAGATACGCTGGCTGCCGCCGAAAGCCACCAGAAGGGTTTGGGGTTGACTGGAGGTCGGGGGTAGCCAGAGACAGGCAGCGGCGGCCAGCGGCAGGCCTTACATAGATGCTGTCAGCCGCCGGCCACCGCTCCCTGCCGCTCTCTGCCGCTAGCCACCGCTCCCTGCCTTTGGGCTCCACTCTGTATTGCATACTACGGGGTGTATCATGTAAAATATGGATCTAAAGTTGGGGAGGGAAGAGGTTCCAGTAAATGTATTCATTTATTAGACTTTATAACATGACTTGTACCCTCATCAACTTGATACATGATGAATAACTTTGTATCTCATTCAATCACATAAAAGTAGCTAATTTGCTTGAAAATGAAATCTTATCAGATTACATGTACTACTGTTTCATAGAATCCTACACCTGCAATTTAAGACGACCCTTCATATTCAAGCAGTGGCAGCCGGTGGCAGACAGCATCTAAGTAAGGCCTGCCGTTGGCCACCGCCACGTACCACTGCCTGCCACTGGCTGCCGCCGGCTACCGCCGACCTCCAATTAACCCCAAACCCTTCTATCGGCTTTCGGCCGCTGGTCGAAACTGGTCATATGCCGCCGAGAGCAGTTAACTAGTGGGATAAAGTAGCTGGCTGTCAATAGGTCATTCATTTAGATAAGGAATAAGAGAGGGCGCAGGTCAGATCCTTGGGGACTCCAGTGGTAGTTTCCTGACACGATGATTTAATGTGTTCAATTTCAACATACTGAGATGTGTTTCTTAAGTAGCTGTTAAACAGCTCTGTGTTTACGATGCCAAAAGGTTCAAGCTTTTTCAGGAGTATACTATGGTCTACAGTGTGAAAGGCCTTCGAAAGATCTAAAAAGAATGTAATTGGCAGGGTTTTTTTTCTCAAGTTCAGCAAGTAATCTCTCAATAAGTTCTGGAACGGCAGTTTCTTTAGAGTGCGTCTTCATGAAACTACATTGACGGTTGTAAAATAAACTTTTATCTGTGAAATATTGAAGGGGCTGTGTATGAACAACTCTTTCAAACACTTTAGAATTAGATGGTAGCAGACATAGGTCTATAATTGTTGAGGTCGTGCTGATCATCTCTTTTAATATTGGTTTTACTTTTGCTATCTTTAATTTGTTTGGGAAAATGCCATTTTGTAACGACTGGGTATGACAGCAGTCAGGGGTTTGATTAAAGTTTCTAAGCAGAGTTTCAGGAGAATTAAGGATATATTGTCAACTCCTGCACTTTTTAGGATTTAAGTTACGTATTACTTTTTTTAATTTGTCCCTCGTCCAGATAAGTGTTGTAGAAGTAAAATTCATATAAGTATTTTCTAGATATGCTTGCAAAGAGTTTGTCTCTTGAGTATCGATTTTGACTAGGAACTGTTGGACCAATATTGACAAAAAAGTCAATAAATGACTTTCTAAATACTTTCCAAGAGCTCCATGGACATTTCATCTGGAAATAACAAACATGAGTTACCATTGGAATTTACTGCATTTGTATTTTGTATTTTTCAACATATTATTTAATATATACATTTCTACATCCAATTTTAGAAAGACACTTGCAACGTTCATAAGTTTAGCTTTTGTCGCTTAAATAAAACAGAACGGAATTGAGAAAAAAATGCACTGACACGTCATTTAATACACAGAGAATGTCATAGCAGGTGTATGGCAGCATGAGCTCATTAGCATAACCATGGTTTCCTCCATCTCATCATCATCTTCTCCTTTTTTTTTTTTCTTCCTAGGCCACCTGTGTCACACAGGACCGCGGCGCATAAGAGGAGAGCCACAGTATTACTATTATTATGAAAAGGCCTACATCAGGTATTGAATTTTGCCGACTGCCTAAGTTATTCTTGTTTGTGTATTCGATCACTAACCTCACATGAGGCAGCTTATGTATACACATTGGTTTCACAGGTTGTATCACGTCACGCCAAAAGCAGCTGGGATGTGGCATTAAGGTTATTCTATTGCAAGAGAGTGACAACTACAAGATCTGTGGGATTCTGCCAGACATGGCAAAAGCTACTTCTCTCTCCTCGGCGTATGAGCTCTTCTCCATTCAAGCCAGAGTAGGCATTCATATATAACGATGGACACCCCCACATAAATTCAAGGTGTTTTTAGACGAAACCGTTCTGTGTGCACATATTTTGTCAGTGTCCGCGTCTCATATTGTACATGAAAATATGTGTCCGAATGAACATTGCATGAAACGTTATTTTATAGGAATACTTGTTATAGTTTTGCTGCTAACGGGATGGTATTACTTACAATCGCATCATGGCTTTGGTGAAACTTGGATCCCTGGTAAATGGAAGGATAACAATGGGACAAGCCCCAGAAAGAGTTATGCGGTACCCAACATAGTCCACTACGTGTGGTTTGGAAAAAACCGAAAATTTAAATTTCGTGATTATTTGAGCGTGCTCAGCGCTAGGAAGTTCCAAAAGCCTGACACTATAATGTTTCACTGTGATCATCTTCCCACAGGGAAATTTTGGAAGGAACTGGTCAAACAGGTGAATCTTACAATCATTCACCGTGACCCTCCCAAAGAAGTCCACGGACAGCCAATCAAACACGTTTATCATCAAGGTGACGTCACAAAGATACAAGTGCTTCTGCAGTACGGTGGCATTTACGTGGATCTGGACGTGCTGTTTATTCGGTCTATGGATCCATTACGCAAATATCCAATGACAATGGGCCGAGAAATACCACCAAAGCTGATAGCTGGAATCATTATAGCCAGTAAAACGTCTAAATTCTTGCAGATTTGGTATGAATCATACAGGAAGAACTATCAAGGCAACGACTGGGATTACAACTGCGCCAGAGTTGCCTACGCTCTGTCACTTATCTATTCCAATTACATACATGTTGAGCCATTCAGATTGACTACACCTGATTGGACTTTGCGGGGCCTACAGAAGGCCCCTGCGCATATTGTTAATTGGCAAGATCTTTACTGTATTCATCTCATGTGGCATGGGAAAGGCGATTTGGATATAACTCAACAAGATATCAAACTTGGAGAAACACTGGTACAGAGAGTGGCCCGTGCTATCGTGCAGGTGTGAACAAGGGACAGAGCCATATTAAAGAAGCCAAAATACAAGCCACTGGTCACACACGTAGTTAAGTCCAAGTTGGCATCTCAGCACAGCTGGTCACGCGCGCACTCATGTAGGACGTGATTCAATACAGGGAAAAGAATATTTCAGCCACTGATCATGACAAACACTGACACAACTCTTTGTAAGTCAAGTAGCTGTCCAGCACAATTCTGCGTATATTTTCAACTTTGACCACTTTACATTGGATGTCAATAGTTCCAGTACCTTTGTAGGATTTCCTTCGGTTTGTAAAGGTGATCTAGCTGCAACTGTTTATTTTACAATCACTGGGATTGAATATAATACCTCAGTTTGTCTCTACTTCACTTTTACACTGGCAGGTAGTTTAACTAAGATAAGCTTTCCAGCTAAAAGGGTACATACTGGTTCAAGGGTAAATCAAATTGTTCTTATGTGAACTTGTACTATACAAATTTAGTAATTACTTTTAGTTTGACAGGTATTCTTCTTTCATAATGAAACTCTGCATTTATAAGCAAAACTTCATGTATTTTAGCTAATTGATCATTTGCCACGTTCATATTTATTATCATGTGGGTTGTCTTTGCTGAATATTTAGCTGAGACAAGGAACCGCTACTCAGAGATACATGTACGGGTATAGGCTCCGAAACATGTACAGAATAGTTACCAGCTGATGACCTTTTAATTTATTTGGGCCTATACAGCCTATGTCAAAATTCTACAAAAGAACGTGCGCACTATATACAATAGTACTTCCATATGTATATAGGCCAGACAGTGACAGGTTAGTTTCTGGAGGGTAAAGAGTTCGGACTGCGGAATAGGGTAATGACTACCAGGAAGTGATTCTGGACAAAAAGACACAAACACAGTATCTGTGTTCACTGATGGAAAGCTGAGAGTTGCATACAAGACAAATCTCCGTGTTCCAAGATAATCAGAGTAACAAGCCCGCTATACCTAATTCAGCCTCATAACCTGCAGACACTATTGTTGAAAACGCTTCATGGTTGTGTACGAAGCCGTGCATAATGCAAGATCACTGTAACTCGGTGCTGGTGGCCGACCATCCAAGCGAAAACACAAGCATGTGTAATTCCGGTATGTGGTAAGATGGAAATTTTGTCCACTTTCAGGTGGAATTTTTAACAAATCGTTCGACTTTTCTGCACTTTTCATCATTCTATAGCTGACACCTCTTATTGAAAAACAAAGAAGTACAACCTAAGGAAGTGAAATATTTCGATTCTAAATCTTCCATAACAGGCATGACCAAAGTTGTTAGTTTTCACACAATCATCAATCATTATGTATAGGCCTATATACAGTCAACAAGTTTAGGATAGAGTACATGTCTGTGACTCGATTTGTAATGCAGCCTGTGGTATAATACGAGAGAGAGTGAGAAAAAGAAAGAGAGAGAGAGAGAGAGAGAGAGAGAGAGAGAGAGAGAGAGAGAGAGAGAGAGATCTGCAAACACATGTATGAATGGGCTACAGTTGGGCTGCCCGCCAGCGACCAACTGTCCGTAAATAATGAGGTGACCGCTATTCAGCAGTCCGCTAACGGCTCTTTAATCATATATTGCTAGGTGTGCTGCCTGGACATTTTTCTGAGCAGATGGCTGGCGGACTCCCGATAGCAACCCCCCCCCCCCTCTTTCCCGGTGTATGCATAATCATTGGTGTTTTGGGGTCTGCCAAGGAAATTTTCATTGGAGGCGTATCCCATGTTGCTCTAGCCATATCAGTCTGGGACACGTTGCCTTTGTTCATTTAAATTTGGAGTAAAAGTTTCTGGAGAGGCAGGTGTCGCGGCCCCATTTGCTTATAATGCAAAAATACTTTATTTAAAAAACAATCAGTCAACATGCAATGCCTGTATTAATATCTCTTGTACAAATATGGACAATACAAACACATAATGTGTAACTAATCGATGGCTGTCGTTAGGTATAAGCTGCTGAACGAGTAAAGAGACGATAAGAGAGCCAGATGGTAGATGCATCACAGATAGGAGAAAAAGAACGGAAAAAGAGAAGAGACTGCCGGGCGATTTTGCGTTGATGTGAACTATGCATAACTTGGTTTCACGATGGGATTCTGCATTTATTTCAGTTCTCTCACGTTAGGTTTTAGACAGTTTTCTTGACGGAGACAAGCCTTAGATATTACAGTTGATTCAATGTAACAATGAACTTACGAAAAATGCTCGTACTGAGAGCTTTGTTCCACCTATTATTGCATATAATAATGTTGCTGGGTTAAATGTTGCTTAAAGTGCAATTTCAGTTTGAAGTCTGTCCTATTTACTCATGGAAATTTTCAATAGATTTCAATTCTGATGGCTTAATTTACTTACATGCTGGGTTGATTTTTTTCGTGGATATCGCAGTATGTAATACAGACGCATTGACCATGTTTGACCAGGCTTGTTAGTCTGAATGGGGTATTCATTATGTTTCCGTTATACCTGGGTTTACGTGTAAAAGCCGCAGATGCAGCTATGTGATATTGATCATCATTATTGTAAAAAAAAATGTTACAAAGATTATAATTGTGTTATTCTTTTGTTCCATTAATTTAAACACGGTCTTCTCCAGGACTAAACGTAAGACTTAGATCAATACCAGTAAATGTATCTATGTTCTTCCGCTGGTAAACAGCAATTGGACGTATGAAGTATGACGAATGAAAATATAATAAATGGGTATGTGCAGTATGCAAGGCTGCAAAAACAATATGTGGACTTCAAACAATATATGTATTTCTGGATAGTTGATATGTAGTTTGATATATGTTGTGATATATGAATGATAGTATATGTAAACATAAACATTTATGTTGATAATGCCAAAGGTGATAGCATTTCCAAAAGGAATGTACCTGCGGACAGCTTTATATGTACTTGAACTCTTTGTTATCACATGTCTTTATTTTGCACATTTATTTTATTCTAGCATTCGGCAACGGGCATTCATCAGATAGCGTTGGTGTTTTGGTGGATAAATAAATGGCTAGTAATTAGGCAAATAAAATTAAAGATAATTGTGGTGTAATTACGTTTTTATAATTCTCATCTATGTATATGGGAATAGGATAATGACTACCAGGACGTTATTCTGGACAAAAAGACACAAATATAATACTTTTATTTGTAATGTACATTAGAAGATATTCCACGTGTATACTTCAGGAGGCAAAAGTTATACGTTGATATATGCTAGATGCTGCATATGCAGTCAACCAAAGGTATATAATGCCCAGTACACGCATGTATGCATACTTCTGATGTACCTTCAAGTAACCTGCCAAGGAACGGTCACCCATTGGTGAGCCCTATTTTGCAAAGGCAAGAGGAGGTATGCACGTGATAAAGCTTTATTCACATTCATCTTGGATGCAAGATCTGGTCAACATGACAATAGATATATACATGGAATACGAAATACAGCAAAATGCAAAAAAAAAAAAAAAAAAAAAAAAAAAAAAGGAATAAAATAAAAAATAACTACAGGTGCACCCAGTCAAACACTTATATATACATGGCCAATTAGCTACCGAGATTTAGTGCCCGCGTCGTTGTTGTCGAATTTCAAAGATTTTATTTACATAAGAGAGTACCTCTGGGCTATCTCCAGATTGCATTATTGTTATAAATTTTTCCTGCTCAGTTAGCAAATGAAACCCGCTGTAGTAGTTGTTTAGACTTACGAATAAATCTTCCTTGGTGTTATTGTTCAAGTTACAATGTAATATCACGTTCTTCATTTTCAATAGTATCAATGTCACACATGGAACACTGTCTTTGCTCCAGTGGTGCTTTTGGTCGGGTATAGGGGCCCGTTTCTATCGCCAAAGTGTGGGTGCTGATCCTCAATTTAGTAAAAGCTTGTCTTTTCATGACTGGAATGGAGCCGGTTAGATAAACTCTGACAAAAATTTAGTTTTAAATTTACAATTTGTGTTGTTATTTTTACCAGATCCTCTATTGTGGTTAAGCCACTGAGATTCGTAACTATTCTGCAGAAGTTCTCTTAAGAAAGACACAAAACCGTTGGTGTTATGACCGCCAAAATTGTTTCATGTTTCTTGCATACCAACACACTCTAAATTATCATGTATATATTTAAGCCAACATTTGTTTCCTTCGCGATACTGTAGATAGTTATCTAACAGACATGAGTAGACCAGCGAATTTTTGTCATGGTTTTTCAGGTGGAACCAGTATTCTACCAATTTACATATAATTTCAATTAGTATGGGGTAGCTGCCAAGTTCACCTATTACAGGTGAATTAGTAGCTTTATGTGTACACCCAGCATATATTTACAATATTTAGTGCGGACCCTTTCCACCACTGGCTTATCACAAATATTCGTAATATTATTATTTTCAATACCCTTCTCTAAGTAAGGGCCCCATGCTTCGCTACCATACGATAGGATGGGGAAAATGAGTGAATGAAATACTTTCATAGACAGTTTGACATTGTTTTTAATAGGAAATTTTCGTAATTTAAATAAAGCCTTATTGGCTTGATCTTGCAATTTACCAACAGCATGTGTTTATGTGCCAGAAGCATGAAAGTCTATACCCAAGTAGCCACATTTCTGTGTAATGTCTACAATGTCGTTACCAAAATAGAATACTGGACATTTCATTAATTTGCCCCTTTATTGAATATTACGATGTTTGTCTTTGACAAATTTACATTGAGTTTCCACGTACGGCAATATTCATTTATTTTATTGAGTGCATGCTGAAGCCCCGACGCGGATTCAGACATGATGGCCAGGTCGTCAGCATACAATAAGCAATTCATTGCAAACTCATGTAGCTCAACTGGGTTGCACGTGTCATCGAATATTTCTGGTAAGAGACAAAGAAATTAAATAAAATATGCCTCAAAACACATCCCTGTTTCACACCTATGTTTGAGGGGAAAGGTTCAGTATATCCATTTTCTGTTTTTACACAGTATCTTACCTCTTGGTACATACAGGACAAAATATTCAAGAAATTTCCACCAACGTCGTGTAACAAAGGTCTAAATTAACCTTGGCTCCAGACAGAGTCAAATAATGCATATTAGCTGGGATCCTGTGCTGCCACCTAGACTGCAGTAAGGAACTTGACAGGAAGGAGGGTACCTTCATGTCTTAAGCAGGCCAAATGAGCTTTTGTGATAAAAGGAGCAACTTAAGAAATCAAAAGGCTGAAGAAAAGTCATTCTCTAAGTTTTTAAACATACAAGATGCTTAACATATTTAGAAAATTTAATTTGTTTGGTAGAAAAAGTCTTATGTCTGGAGCATTAAGTAACACATCTTTTAAAAGAGCCCTGACCATGGCGGAGGCATAGTTTTGTTGTCTAGCAACAGAGGGGACCAGGCCAGATATGTAGTTAATATAGTTTAATATGAATAACTCCTTAATTTCCCCCGAAAGCAGGCCAAGCTCCGAATGATCTCTACTACACTTGGTCTGCCCAAGATTACAGGCTTTTATTTACAGGCAGGGTGATAAAAGTGCAATGTCAACTTTCTCTCGGACTGGCCGAGCAGGAAGTTGATCATTAACACTTTGCTCAGTGGCAGTATGTTTGCTCTGGTGTACTGTTGTCGGTCACCACGGTAACCAAGTAGACCAATTGGAGAATGAGCCACTTTTTCAATACTGAAACGGTGATCTTGTAGCCGTAGGACAAACCGAATGCAGTGGGGAAAGCACGAAAATTTGTCTGTTTAGCCGGCAACAACGAAAAGTCCGTTTAAGTGAACTGTTTTAGCGTTGGCATACACTTACTGACAGGCAGCTGAGATGGTACGCCCAGGTATGACCGTCCCTCTGTCCGCAAATAATGGCCAATGCACACAAAGTGATACTCCATCAATATTATAGTTTAATTATTCTATCAGTGCAAAATGGCGTGTGTTCATGCAAATGTCCCGTGTTTTAAATGCTTGTGTGTTAGCCGGTGTCACTTCTGCTGATACAGGGAAACCGGTAGTAAAGAGAGTTAACATTAAGGTATATGTTAATTATGGTCAAGTGTAAAATCCATCCAATCAGCATGTT